>OMKR01007801.1:8906-20327 GCA_900302355.1 Cyttopsis rosea
TTTTCCCCCCCCCCCATCTTTCAAATAAGCTAATAATAATAATTATATAGTTTCCTGTAAAGAATTATCTTTGTATCTATTGCATGGCTCAAGTCTTTTCAGATTTAAAAGTGGACTGAAATTCATAGGCTGAAGAAATGTATAACACCTCTATGTTACAATTGGCTTCACAGATAATCCTATGTTGACATCGGGAGCCTTCGTCTAGCTCTACATCACACCCATCATCTTCCATTCAAAGGCCATTTGGAGCCAAATTATCTGTTTTAGGGGCAGAGTGCTTTGAACTGAAATCCTTGCATGGCCGTCCAGCAGAAAATGTGTTCAACGCTAAAAGCCTTGAGCATTAATGTCACTGCATTTTAGCTGGAAATGCATCAAAGGAGGACATGGAATTTAAAGAACCCATCGCTTTTGTGTCTTGTATGATATGTGACAGAAGGCTGTGTAGGCTTGAGAGCTTGGTGATACAGTACAAACTCAAATTTGCATAGTGCTATTTTCGCTCTTAGATTTGACAGATGTACAGTGTCTGGACAAAAGTACATTGTCTCATTTATTTGAAGCCTTCGTTGTGTGAAGGCTTGGGTAACTTCTGTACAGGATTAAGGGCGTTCTATCTTTAGCAGACATCTTTAAATGAATGGCCTCACTACGAGAATTGACAGCAACGGGCTGGATGCTAACTGTGGTAGCGCAATGCCTGGCGGCGGGGGGAATCACCTAGCCTAGCTCCTGTGAAATTACGGAAATACACCTTCTTACATCTCTTAATGATGAGTAAAAATAAAAAAATTTTTTAGATCTTACTTGTTTTAAATGCAGCTACATTCAGAACTATTTTTGACACGTGACTAGGTGAGGAAGTTAATTACCCCGTGATGTTCCCGGTCCTGCTGAGAATTCACATCCGACTCTGCGATACAATTCTCCTCCACAGTGAATATTCTCATCCCGTGCAACACATGCATAAGCGATGCTGTGCATGCATATTCACAGCTATTTGTTTCCTTCACAGGCACATTTCCACAAAATACAAACCAACGTGGAAGCCACCTTGCATTTGGCCCTATTCTTCCTCTCCTCCTGGCCCTTTGATATGGAGGCGAGCTCTCGCTTTTCTTCCGCCTCGCATTGGGTTCTCATACCAGAAGATTAAATTCGGACGGAGAGAAAGGACCGGGGGACCCGCGTGGCCCGGCCATTGGGGCGCAGCTGCCAGAGCCCATACAGGTGCAGCTTGCCGGGGTTTAAAGGTTAACGCATTCAATCCCAAGAGAACCGCGCCTACGTAAGGGATACGGCAGAAGGACGAGGGGATGAGGAGGGATTGACGTCGCAGGAAGTCGTTATCGGGGACATTTTCAGATGGTGCGTGATGTCATCACATTTCAGTTATAACCTGCTACTCCTCCTTTCTTATTCGGCTCCAGCTGCTCTACAGAGCTTCTCACGGGGAAAGAAACGATTCAGTTTTAAAGAAGCAACAACTGTATATTTTTGGGTTTGACGAAGAAAGATATTCTCCACCGTCCTTCACGTGGAGTCCAGTTGGCTGCAAAACAGATCAAAGAAGAATTTGAGTCAAGGATTCCAACTACCCCTGCACAATTCTTCTCTTCAGTTGGGTCGGTTGTTCTCTTCCGGGTATTTTGACAACACTGATTATAGTGTTATAGTCCAGGGACTGACCTGTAGTCTATGCTGCCCGTGCAGTTCTTGTCCAACGCCCGAATAAACCACTCGAGCTGGTGCTCGTCCACAGGTATCTTTGCTTCCTGCAGTGGGACAATTATTCATTACTATGGAGCTCAGATTAAATTGCTACACTACAGCTTTCATTGTAGATGAAATTCTTTAATGAATGAAGAGCGATCTCATCCAGGAAGGTGTTTTTATCCCTGACCTTTACGGCCTCTCTGAAGAGAGCGTTGCGGACCTTCCCGGTTCCTTCTTTATCTAAACTCTGGAGGAAATCCATGATGCTCTCATCTCGGCTTTCAAAGAAGTTCTACAAGAATTCAATTCGGTTTTTTAAGTGTACAACGTTGTAAAATACTTTGCAAAATGTGTATGTGTATGCGTGTGTGTGTGTGTGTGTGTGTGTGTCCGTCCTGACCTGGATGATCCGCGGGGCGAGGCCGGGCTTCCGGTTCCTCTGGGAGAATCCCATCACCCCCCTGGGCCTGACAACCAGAGAGGTGCGTTCCTCACAAGTGGCCGCCAGCATCTGCTCAAAGGCCTCGCTCACCAGCACCGTCTGGACCCGGAGCAAGGCAAACGTGAACATCGATGCGGTGCTCGGACATCGACTCGGTCACATCTCACCCAAACATTTGCTCCGCTCACCGAGATATTTAAGTACTCCATGGCGGATCTGCCGTTGTTCTTCACGGACTGGAGCAGCGCCAGGGCCCCGATGTAGTTTAGAGGGTTGAAGGAGAGCTGGATGAAAGGAATATTCAGAATTGGAACGTTAACTTCGGTTCATTAATGTCTCTACTGATGAACCTGTGAAATCTATCACTGAGCCTGAAAATCTCACCACAGCTGAGCAGCACCGCATGAGGTACTTTTGACTTCAAAAAGCAAGTTACCTTTCTGCCAACTTTTTCACCAAGTTATTTTAAGTAGAATATTAAAGTGCCCGGTACAGCTGCCCGTATATATATAACCAGCAACTCGCTCACTTCCAGATTTTGCCATTCAGTTTAAAGAGCTTTCTTTTATCCTTTTATTTCATCCATTACAAGTGAGTGAGAATGTCTGCATCATGAAACACCAAGGTTATTTTAGAAGGCGTACCCAAGGTATGAACATGGAACTATTTTCTTTTCTTTGTAGAATCACAAAAACCTGCAAAACTCTGCTAAATTACACCATTTTTTTGTAGGCTGAAGTAAAAATATTGAGTTGGTTAAACCCATGACACAGCGCATAAAACGAAAAGAACAGAGTTCATGTAAAATGAGTCAACTTAAGATAAAAATCGAAAGATTATGGGCAAAACTTATACTTGTACACTACACTAACATAATAACACATAATAACTGATATACAAATGAAGTCATTTCTGCGATAAATGCCAAACGGTCCCTGACCAAACCAGCACACGGTGTGGTGGTTATGGAAGCTCCACCCGCTCCACCCTCACATTGAGGATCTTGAGGCTGTCGTTGGCGCCCAGGCCGACGCAGAGCAGCGCGGCCGCCTTGTTGTCGATGTGGTTGTGGCTGAGGTCCACCACCTCCAGGCTGTTGTTCCGCTGCAGGGTCTCGCCCAGCGCCTTGGCCCCCACGCTGCCGAAGCTGTTCCATGACAGGTCCAGGTGCTTCAGGGTGACGTTGCCCTGGAACAAAGAAAAGGAAAGAACGAGAGAGAGAGAGATGTGAGATGAGATGACAGAATGGAACAGAACGTGGCTCACGAGACCTTCCAACGGCTCGGTACCTTCAGCCCGTCGCACAGAGCCGCCGCCCCGCTCAACTTGAGGCGATTCCAACTCAGGTCCAGTATCTCCAGACCCTCATTGATGGCTTAAAGGAAGGTAAAGTCCAAATTGACTGTTATTTCGCTCATTACACCAAAGCTTAGATTGCATAATTGGATAATTTGCTATGTATATCGAATATAAGACAATTTTTCATCAATCCTGTGGGGAAACTCGGGTGTTAGAGCATCAATGTAAGACTCAAGACTTAGACTTAAGATTCTGCTAAAGCACTGTATTGTATTAAACTATAAATTGTTACAATTATCACACACATAGACATTTACATAACACACTGGGAATGTTCACCGGTGACCAGTGAGCCACTTTACCCAGCATCTGTCCCAGATATTCTCCTGCCCCCTCGCCAAGTTTGTTGTGACTGAGGTCCAGCTCGCCCAACACATAGTTATTCTGGCAGTGACAAGCACAACACAAAGAGTTTAAAAGCAGGCACGCAATTCGTCTTTTAAAGTTTCCAGTTTTGAGATATTTAAGAAAGAAAATGCATTTAACCAAAGTACGTCTTTGGTCAGTACTCACTGGCAAAGCGTCGGCTAAGTATTTAGCAGCAGCATCATCCAATTCATTTCCTAACAAAAAACTAAAGTTGTAATTCATTTATTTTCTTAACTAATCAATAATCAAACACCACTTTGCCGTCTTCTAACAATGTAGTCGTGGTGCCGTACCTCACCCGAAAGTTTCATGGTTTTGAGAGACAGGTTCTCCAGCAGCATGTCGGAGATGCTGAGGGCTCCCTCTGATCGGATGCAGTTGTTGGACAAATTCTAACAAACAAAATAGATATATATTCAGTGTTTGTTTACACAGCGAGGAAAGAGCACTAATCTGGAGGTTGAAATGTTTCCAGAACAGGTAAAATAATAATTATGTACAGCAAATCGGGTTGGGAAGAGAAAAATCTGAACAGATCATTCTGATTGAACAGATCACAATATGCACATATTTAGTACATATACTGTAAAAGATGCAAGTTAAAGCAATTTTATTTTATTTTATTTTATTTTATTTTAATTAAATTAATAAATATATAAATAGATAGATAAATAAATAAATAGATAACTATTTATTTGTTTATTTATTTATTTATGTACCTATTATTGAATTAATAATCAAATATTGAATTCATCATCATTCATCTACCCGGGTTCTTCCCTTTGGAAAAAAAAATTGCTCTTACTAGATGTTGGATGAAAGTGTTTGTGGTCAGCATCTCCATGAGGTAGCGCGTCCCCTCGGCCATGAGGATGTTGTCCGCCAGCTCCAGGGTCGTGGACTCTATGTCGCTCTAAATAAGATTATGACTAAGGCAAGTTTAGTGAGTAAACAAAATTTAAGTTTCTAACAAACATCTACTGACACCTTCCAACTCTTTTAGATTCCAACTCATTTCAATGTTGTGGCAAATCCTTTGCATCACATCACATCCTGAACATCTCTTTGTTTTCCTTGAAATGACACCTCAGGCTAAATGTTAATTATCTAGAAATATGGCACAAGAAAATAAGATATGAAAGGAAAACAACAAAATAAAAAATAGTAAATAGTTTTTGTAGAAAGTTACTTCGCCTGGGAACCAGACGAATCTGCGAGCTTGGTTTGGCCACCCTCCCATTCAAACTGATTTCCACCCCACCATTTTATGGTCGGGCCAATCATAACCGTCTATCTAATATGGGGCGGGGTTTGATACGATGACGATGCAGAGGACGATACCGAGGATGATACCTTACCAAGATGGCTGCCGCTGACGTGAAACGGTCTGTTGAATCCGCTATCGCGACAGTATTAAACAAACTGGACGGTATATTTTCTTTCACTTAAAGCTTTTGTTGATAAGAATGCCGTACTGCTGACAGGATTTGGTAAAAATTTAATTCAACAACTGGCCCCGCGGGTCGCCCTAACCCTGCTCTGATTGGCTGTAGGTCGATCCAATTGCGTCCAGAGACATTTTGGTCTGCGCTCGTTGAAAACGCCCCTTGGAAATCGAAAATGAACAGAGAGGTTCCAGACTAATACGCATTTGCGAATTGGTCTGGCGATGCCAGGCTAGGCGTTACTTGCTGCAGGATCTACTACGGTATAAGTTTGTTAGTTGGATGTCTGTAAGATTAACTCCATCTTATCAACACTCTTAATTAACGGAAAAGTAAAATGAGAGAATGGGTGGTGATGTCCCCAGAGTGTTTCTTGCTGCTGAGTTCCCGAGTGGGGGCGTGGGGAGCAGCCGCTCATTTGCATTTAAAGCTACACACACAGAAACAGCCTGTTGAGAAGACGGGGGTGTAGAGGCATGTTAAAATGGCTAGAATGCTAGACTAGAGTGGTATTTTCAGCAAAAAATTTCAAAGACATGTTTTGGGAACCACAGAGAACTATATTAACTTGTTGAAAAGGAGTATAATATGTGACCTTTAAGTTAGTTTTAATAGTAGTCATCTCAGCTATATTTGCCATTACTATACTTATTACCTAAAATCAAGAACATAACATTTCTGGGGACCATAATAATATTTTATGGGGTGATAATAATAATAATAATATATACAATATATAATGTAAATTTTAATATAAAATAAGATTAATATAATTATAATTTTTTTTTAATTGACTTTTTTTACAGCTCCAGAGAGGACCCTGGGCACCCACCACTAGGGCGATGGCCAGAGCTTTCACCCCCTTGGGTCCCAGGCCGTGGTGGTTGAAGTTGAGCGTGGCGTTGCCCATCTGCCGGAGGATGGCGGAGACGGGGAAGATATGAAACAGGCGACAGGTCTGGATGTAAACCTCTTTGGGGGGAATAAGATCGCCGCTCGTACCAGTGTCTGACAGCAAGGAGAATATAGAAATAAAAGTTAATTTAAAAGTTGATTTGATAACATTTGACATAACATTGATAACATTTAAGTATATCACCATCGCTCTCCAGGTCCGTGTCCCATTCGTCTTTGCTCTCCTCCTCCTCCTCCTCCTCCTCCTCCCCCCCTGGCTCCTCCTCTTCCGGCTGCAGGGTGGGAACCTGGCTCTCCTGCTGGTCCAGGGCATCCGCTTCATTCCATTCCACCGCTTCCGATTCTGCTGCCTCCTGCCCCTCAGCGACGTCAGGAACAACGGCTTCCTGCGCATTCTCTGCCATTTCCTCCTGATTCTTGACCTGGGCAAAGATGGCAGGACGGTGAGTGGTTGGGAAAGGCGGGTGTCCGACTCTTAGCTGGCTACAGGAAGCATTTGCCAGCTGTTAAAGTTGCCAAAGGAGGAGTTATGAGGTACTGACTGACATGGTTCCCAAAATTTTGCACAGGGCCTTTTTTCCTTTGACTCCTTCATTATGGCTTCATAGGGTTTAGAGGTCAGGGCCTGGATTTATCAAGCATGAGCTTAAAATGCTGCCATCTTTGACGCCTACAACTCCAACCAGTGATGCATTTTGTTGTTTTGTATTACTTCACGTTGAGCGAAATTCATTAATCTTCATATTATTGTCGGCACTGTGAGGGCGACGTAATGGGCTGTGACAGACACTTGGGAAGTAATGAAAAAAAAAATGTAAAAACGAACCTTTGTTTCTGCAGAAAGTGCTTGTGATCTTAGACGGTGTAGTCGCTTCCCGTACAAGATCAGTCACAACTAGGCAATTCCTGGTGCAATTGTATAGGTGTTCTGGCCCTTTGTGTGTGTGTGTGTATGTATGTATGTATGTGCAGGGCTATGTGGGGAATTTCCCAAATATGTTTACATATGATGTTTCCATGACAACTGGATTCCATGACCACCATAGGAAAAACATTTTTTTAATACTTTTTTCCACAAAGTTATAGCCGACCCATCAGGATCCAGCCGGTAGTTTTGATATATTTCGCATGTATGTGGCTCAGAACCTGTGGGAGGAGTAGCAAAGGGAAATATGGCCATAATAATAATAATAATAATAATAATAATAAGATGCTCCATAGTAATACATGTTTTAGTAAGTGTGCGGTGCTGTCAGCACATTTAAAGTGATCCCACCTCCCTCCAAATTATATATCATAATAAGTATGTGTACTAATACATTTTAATGTTTCAAAAGTTTCAAAAACTTTTATTTTTATTTTTCCTTTATTGTTTCATTTTAAAAAAAAAACAGCACATTCCAAATATGTCAATAAAAACAAATAAAACAAAACCAGCAGACGACAGATCATCAAAACGCTCCTACAAGTGACATCAAACTTGCGGCACTTTGTGGGCAGTCAGGGCCGCTTTAGATGCTCGGCCGCTCCCATTCACCTCTGTGGTCGTTGCAACACGTATCACGCCCTGCGACGTCCACACTTTTCATTCCATTGTCGGTGCAAAGCAGGAAAATGTGTCAAAAAGTATATTTACAGGGATACCTTTGTCACACTGGCAGCAGCGACATTAAACACGTGCGCACAGCTCAGCAGCTTCTGTCCATTCGGGGCTGGATGCAGTTGCTATAAAGACTAAGCCCCGCCCACTGGACCATACCATTGTAAATGATACAGATTTAATAATAAATACGATGCATAGATTTAACAATTATCTAATACATATTTGTATTATTATTTATTCAGCGAGTGGTGTGCACCACCACTACGGTAACCCTAGAATAAAAAACAAATGCCCATTAATTGGAAGAGTGAAGGTGCACCCCTCCCCCGCGCAGGTATGCCCCACACAGGCACACGAAAGGGCAGCTCGTCTCTGCACTCGGGTCCTTTCGGAACTAGCGGCGGTGGTTGTCGTAGCAACGTGATTCTTTCAGTGCAACGGCGCCACCTACGGGGCTGGGCTGGAACTCAACACTTAAACGGTGAATTTCAAACGAAAAGTCAATTTGTATGGTTATTGTTAATTTTTAGGTTTATTGTTATTGTTTGTTGTTGATTTTTAGGTTTATTGTGCCATTTTTTTTATTTTTAGTTCTTATTTTGTTTTTTTAGTACTTGTTTTTACATTAATTGCATAATTCCATTTTCCACTTTTATTCATATTATGCGTATTACTTGATCCTTTAACAACTTGTCAACTAACAATGTAATACTACATATTACATTGTTCAATATGAAATGAGACAGGCTTACAATAGGTCATAGTTATAAAATAGAATTTATTCTATACAGGGTAATAAAGATGTACATAGTTGGTGCAGGTTGAAAACATTAAAATACTGCTCAGCTGAGTAGATTTCTGCATTTCTTACAGCTGTTTGACAGCGCGAATCTCACGAAAGAAAAAGAGTAGACAACGGGAGGTTAAAACAAATCACATCAAGTGATTATTGAGCGTTTCATTTATGTTTATGCATTGTCATATATATAAAGCCGTATAAAACAAGTACAATAATGGACAGACAACAAGGCAAAAAAAAACAAAAAAAACAAGTGTAAACATTCTGTGTATATGTGCTTTTCATGACGCCAGCGTCACCACAGATCGGATCAACCGGTAACTGCCACTGTCGAGGCAGGGTATAAAAAGAATCAACAATATAAAAACAACATCTCTATTTCATCCGGTGTACATGTACATGTAACGAGTATCAAATCCTAAAGACTCTACACCTGTATATATTGACTAGTTCACTAAGGAAAACCGCAGAACACTGAGCCTACATCAACACAATGCCACACCACCTGCTCAGGTCCTTCTGGAACAGAGCACCATATTGATATTAGTGTGTTTACTAAGGTTTTAGCTTCCAGTCGTACACCGTCTCTCTCCATCCGTCCCTTTATGAAAAGATGTTTGCAGTAACAACGAGGCACAGCGGATTTCAACAACAATAAAAAAAACAACAACACAAGAGTTAATGCAGATTCGTACTGGATCGAACCGGACCCCCCTCCAGTCGTCCAGACGGATCGAGCCAGCTCATGTAGCAAACGCCGAGGAACAGAGTCTCCGAAAGTCTCCAGCTCAGAGCTCAAGTGCTTTTAGAAATGTATTGCCAGTTTAATTATTTAAAAAAAGAAAATGGCTGCTGCAGTGGTGCTACTTTTGGATGCTAGTTTTTTTTGGGAGAGCCCTGGCTTCACTTGGCGTCGGCGGCCAGCTGCTCCAGCAGGGGGTTGGCCTCGCTCTCGGGGGTCTTGACGCTGTCCGTCCGCACGATGCAGGTCGGCCGGTGCAGGTTGAGCATCACCATCAGCTGCTGCCGCTCCGAGCGCAGGTCCTCGATCTGGGCCTTCAGGTCCGAGTTCACCATCTCCAGACGCTCCGATTCCTGATGCAAAAAGGTGATTTTAAGCGTTTTTAGTCTCAAGTGTCAAAGTGATAAATGTTCACTGGAAGGACAGGTTTTTTTTTTTTTTCAAGCAGCTGCCAATTTTACAATGACAATCGGGTGGGTCAACTTCTCTCCAGCGGGGCGGTGGAAGACAGTGACTGAGAAAGTGTCCCTGTTACGCACGGGTCTTTCTTTGTTTCATTCAATTAGAAAACGAAGGAAAATAAATAAATCTACAATAAAAACACACTTTTTATTTGCTTTGTTTGGAAAAAAGATCTGAGCTGCCGATTTCGATGCTCAGCGTAATGGTATGGTCCACTTTAGGGGTGTCTGAAGTTGTATTACAAGATTCCTCCAGGCATGAATATGGGAAATATATTGTAATGTTTACGATTACAGGTAAGAAGGATATATAAGTGTTTCGACCGCCCGACCTGTTGATTTTACCTCTTATTTTGAGGGGGGTGGTGTCCAAGTTTTAATTAGGAATTCAAACTATTTTCCTCAAAACTTGTGATATAATTTGCAGTTTTATGTGGTTTTTTTTGTAGTAAAATGAAGGGTCCAAAAAGTCTACTACTAGCAATTAAGAGAGTCATATTTAATCACCTCCTATGATAATCACATAAACAGCTGAAAAGGTTTTAGTATTTAGTATTTTTTTATTTTCTAAATACAAAGAACAATTGGCTAAAAGTTACAAAAAAGAAAATACTGCTTTTGCTTGGGTTCCAGTAATAAGACTATTAAATAAACTTTCAATTCAGCATACCACAAGCACCAAATAGAATTGAATTTCCTTTATCTGGCTGTTTATCACACTACACGACCTGGACATTTTAAAGAAGATAAGGCATTTGGAGGGAAGTCAGAAGAAGTAGGAACTACTTCATAAAACATCATCTTCGGGGCAGTCCCTTGTGGTAAACTACCTTTTGGAGGAAGTCTGTTCTTTCCTTCTTTTTGTTCCGGCATCGTGCTGCTGCTACTTTGTTTTTCTCTCTCCTTCGTTTCCTTCTTTCTTCATCCTCATCCATCTGCAAAGGCAAGATATTGTTATTTTACATGGAGACAATGCAATTCATATTGGACTGAAAATATTAGACAGATATGTGATTAATTGTATTGGTATTATATACTTGATTATATCTGATAACAAATTATTCATAATCAACCATATATTAATTATTATCTTGACTACATCACAAAACATTGGTAGCTTGTAAATACAATTTCCTCAACAGATTTTTGACTATCAACTGTTGTATACTGTCTTAATGTACTGAACCACTAGATGGCGCCAGAGTGTAAAAGAGAGTTCAATACCAATTCCAGTCCTCTTTTGTACTAGCCTGGGAACCAGACCAATCTGAGAGCTCATGTTTCATTTGCTCTGGCAGATTGGTCTGGCCACCCTCCCATTCATACCGATTTCCACCCGACCATTTTATTGTCGGGCCAATCACAGTCGCCATTTTCCGTCGCTCAGCGCTAAGTCCCACGTGTCGTTTCTCTGATTGGTTGCAGGTCTAACCAATTGCATCCAGAGACATTTTAGTCTGCGCCCGTTGATAACGCCCCTTGGAAATCGAAAATGAACGGAGAGACTCCAGACCAGTACGCATTTGCGAATTGGTCTGCCGATGTCAGGCTACTGTTGTACTCCTTC
>OMKR01007810.1:13927-52863 GCA_900302355.1 Cyttopsis rosea
TACCCCAACACTGTCTGGTTAAACACGGCCTGTTGTATAGTGTGTAACCTCGCAGTGTGGTGCTCATAACGTTCGCTCAAGCCTGGCGTGGTATCGGTCAACCACGAACTTGGACTGAAGCTAAACTCCGCCGCCAACTGCCTCCGCTCGGCCGCCTGAAACTAGCTAGCGCGTTAGCTTCGGAGCTAACACACCGAGATTTTCAAAGCGTTCGAAAATTATCGCCGGCAACGGTCCGGGCTATGAACGCCGAGCGTCGGGGCGCATTCGCCTGCTGCCTTCGGTCGTTATCGTCAGCAAAGGCCGGTGTAGCTCCGTGTAGCTCGGCGATAACACACAGTTGCCACTTCGGTTAAGTTCTACCGCTCGTTGCAGGCTAACTACACGGCTAGCAACGTGTTATTGATCGGCGTTTGCAGCGACGCGTCACGCAGCCAATCGGAGAGCGCGCTCGGCTCCTCTAGCCAATCAGAGCGGGCGGAGGGCGGGCTGTGCGCTGCTGCCGAGCTCGGGGAAACGACGGCAGCGCAGAGGCCCAAAAAGGAGGCTAGCGTCGACCTTTTGAAATAGTGCCCAAAACGGGAGAAACAACCGCTATAATTGCAATCTCCGTTGTGATTAACACATCTCCAAACGCGACACGGCGTTAATGGCGCGATGAATAACGACCAATACCGCTTACCTTTAAAAACAACAATATTTGGAGCATCCGCGCTTTTCGCTGCTAGTCACAAATGGCGTCCCGTAGCAAGAGCCATGCGTCACAGGGGGGCGGGCCCAAAGGGGGGGCTCCTTGCGGGTCTTGTGCTGCGTTCCGGTACAGCTCAGAAATCGGTAATCCCCGAGTCGGTGGTCCCCTTACTTCCGAGCTAAACGCGTTCCATTGACTGTTCGGGAGAGACGCGGACGCCCGCTGTGAATATGTTTTTTTTTGTTTGGCAAAGCTTGTAGATTCTACTAGCGGCCGCAGAGGAGTTAAAAGCACAGAGCTGCTTAAGTTAAACTTGTTTTCAGATTTAAAAAAAAAACAAAAAAACTGTAAACTCCGGTCCGGGCGATCGGCCTTGGAATTCAGATGTCAATGGCTGTTCGTTTGCCAATTTTCCAAGTGGGAGGTCTGAATTTTCCGAGTTCCCACTTTATTGGAATGCAGCACTGTCTGTCAGCTGATATTGTGTGTAGATGTTGAGCGCGATAGGAGTATAGTCCACTTTTTATTTTTTTCACGTGAAGTCATTTCTTTATCGGCTTAATCGATCGACGCTATCGAGACGGAACTTGGAAGCGAATTAGATTTTAATTATGATTTCATTGCGTTTAATGGAAAAAGTAGATCTTACGGCGGCTCCGAGCGCCCGTAAGAGAGACACACGGGCACCTAGGAATAATTTACTCTCAAATGGTCAGCCTGTGATTAATCACCACTTATGTTTGACACCAAATGTCCGCTTTTCTGCAGACTTTAAGATAGATTAATGTTACGTTTTAATTGATGAGGCAGCCTAATCTGACAGGTCAGGAGGTGATGAATGATAGCCCCGCAACAAGTACACAGTTTACTTTTGCAGTAATAATGTCCAATTCATCACAGCCAAAAAATAGATGACATGGATGGTTGGATCGCAGGGGCCCTCATCTCCATTTTTTTCCATTAGCATTCATCATTCATTTGATTTCCCCAATCTGTCTTTAAACGGAGAGAGAGGGGCACAGCTTTTGCAGTCTTTCAGAAATAGGCCTGTGCTCTCACATATTCCTTGGTCGCCGCCTCTCCATCCGCCGCTCCACCGAGACCGCTTTCTCGGTACCGACCCACACATGTGGAGATATATTATATGTACCAGCACTTTTAGGCGCTTTTTAGATGCATGCATCACGTGGTGCATGCCGGTGATCTCGGTTAGGTTAAAGGGATCAGCGTTCCAGCCGTCCTTCCTCGCTGGCTGGACATCCAGTGTGGCTCTGTTTGGCTTCCCTGCAAACTCAGCCAGCAACAGGGAAGGGGAAGGGGCAGGGAAACCGTCTTTCCACTGAATATATTTTAATAGCAGTGTAAAAGGTGTAAGCTGTGAACTTTACAGAGGTTAGAATGTGTGTGTGTGTGTGTGTGTGTGTGCAAACCCGCAGTAATGCAGTAGCTAGTGGCGGGGTGCATGCTTACTTGCCATCTGCTTGCAACCCTCTCGCTTACAGCTTGCTGCCGCTAGATAGCCCTTGTGGTGAACAGGGAAGCAGCCCTGCGTGTCAGCCTTCTCATGCCAGTACACAGCCTCTCTCTCCCTCACCAAGAATCCTGCCGAGCCTCCTCGTGGTCACACGCGGTAACTGGGTGTCTCGCGACCCCAGGGCGAATTGGCAGGGGATCTCGGAGCTGCAGTCTGATGCACGGGCCCATGTGCAGTGGACACACCTTGGCATTGACCAACCACTGCCCTGCTGCCTTGTGGGTAAGTCTAGGAAGACAACGGCTAGAGGAGCACACCCTAGAGAAAGGCAACATGATTGGCGGCGCACGACAGGCAGTCCTCCGAAAGACTGGAGCTCCGTCAGCCTCCTGCAACTGTGGAAGAGTGCCGGTCATCCTGGGTTTCCCCTTGCCACCGGATTCCACCCTCTCACAGTGAAGAAGTGCTGCTAGGACATGCGCACCCCCAACGGCACTCTGCATAACCTCCTCTGCCATGGTAAGACCAGCAACCGGAATATGGACCAAAGTCTGGTGGCGTTGGGGTGACTGGTGACAGGTGCAGGTATGAATGCACTGGGAGCTCCTAATCAGACACCTGCATGCCAGCGGCACAGGGCTATTCATGGTCGCCAGCAGCTGGGTTTGAGTGGCAGCTGCTCTCGGCAGACCCATGTGTGACTGAGCAGCCCAATTTAGGAGCCACACTGCTCACCCGAACTGCGGAGGGGCCTAGAAAATGTGGCCTAAGCATTGCCCACTCAAAACATCCATTCTGGATAGGGAACCGCACTGTGGCAGTTCTGCCTGCCACATGATACCATTGATGGAGAAGGGTCTTCTGTCAGCTCCGGGCTTTATGAGGCAGCATCCCAATCCAGCAGCCACAAGAGCAGAAAGCACCAGGACTGGGTTAATGACAACACAGGCACAATAACTACCACACTCAAAGGCATGCACACAGCACACAGTGCTGTACTCAACAACCCTACATCAGCTGTACTCCGGTAACAATGGCAAGCATCCAGGAGAGAGGTGCAAAAAAATTGTGTGCCCTGCAGAATGAGTGGTGGATATAGAAGGCAAATTAAATACAATCACATGCCGATAAAATATATGCACAACTTTGATGATTGGAAAAAACCATCTACGGCCCAAGAAACTGTCTCCCCCCTGAAGTCTGATGACAACCCTCATAAAGGGCCAGAAGCTCATCACAAAAGGATGGGCAAAACATTTTTAAACCCTTTTGAATCAGCCCTCTCCAACAGTCTTGGATGAACTACCTGTCCACCCCACCATCCAAGACCTTGATCTTCCACCAACTTTTGAAGAGGTTCAATGTGCAGTAAGGTCTCTGAAAAACAACAAGACCCCTGGCCCTGACAGCATCCCTGCAGAGATCTTTAAAATGGGAGGCTACCTCTGCAGCCATGCACTTATCCTATTTATCACACGTCTGCAATAGGCTTAATCAAGTGCGTGGACAATATCGACATGGAGACCATCAAAACTAGCTACCCCAAACTGTGCAGTGGTCTTGGTGAGATCGAGCAACCATATGCCATCAAACTAATGCTGCATTCACATGGAACATGGTAGACGGCAAACTGCACTTTCTGAACGGCACGGGATAGAGGCACTTTCTGAACCGCACGGAGGAGCGAGCGGGAGGTACCATGGCAAAACGTGACGATATGTTGCTATGGTGATGTATAAAGACTCCAATAAAATATATTAAATTAAATTATTTAGTGTCTGTTGTTATATATAAGAATTTTAGTAATGCACTTAGCTATAAAAATGTAGCTTACTATAAATATTTTATTGCAAACTAAAAATGAATATTAAATTCCCTCAAAACGTGTTTCGTCATTCATTCATTTCCAACATGGACAGTTATCCTGAGGATAACCTGGCGTGACAGAGTTCCCCATAATGAAATACTCTGCAAGACCAACTGCGTCAGTATGGAGGCTACCGTCTCCCAGCACTAACTTCGCTGGCTCATGTCATCAGGATGCCAAAAAAACGATTACCACGTAAAGTGCTGTATGGCCAGTTACATCTTGGCCGCTGCTCGGGAGGGCGCCAGAAAAAGCGATATAAAGACCAACTGAAGACTGTCATGAAAAAGTGCAGCCTGAACCCAACCCAGCTAGAGGACACTGCCGCTCAACTCTCCATCTTGCCAACAAGGAGTGCATAAGCTGGAGGAGGACCGGGGTGATCGACAGACCAGGAAACATCTAAAGAGGCATGAAGCCAGTACTACATCCACACCCCCAGTCAATGCTTTCACCTGTTCTGTTTGTGGTGGACAGTGTGGAGCGCGGATTGGACTCCACAACCGCAAGAAGACTCACAAGTAGCAGAGGCAGGATTGTCATCATCGGATACGACGGACAACCTTAATGTGTGTATGTGTGTTTGTGTGCGTGCCCATGTCTGCAAGTTCCACACGGCCTCCCATTTCTCTAATCATATCTGCTGTCATGTGTAGCATCTTCTCAATATCGCCCCATGTGCTTGGATTAGCTGATTCACTCTGATTCACTCACCTGGCCTCTGGAACGTGAGTGAGGTAGTGGAAAGAAACACCATGTCATTATCTACAGCAGTATATAACATGATTATTTCCGTAACACAGTGGTACTTTTTTTGCTGAGCCGCCCTCCCGAGGATTTCAAGGCCTTGACGCCCACCCTCCCAAAAAGAACAAATAAAAAATGTGTCATATGAAAACTAACTGCAGGGGGTCGAATACCACTGACATTACACAGCCACGTTTTATCTCACTATATATTCCTTGGTTTTCAGTTTTAAATGTCAATTTACATACAGTTTTTCTAGTCTAAAGAATAATAAGGCTGGGAGAGGCCGGGAGAGGAGAAGCGAACTGTTCTCACTTGGATTAACTGGTTGTGTTGTTCATCAATGTACTGGAATAAGGGCTCCGTTGGTTTCATCGATCCCGTAGGAACAGAGGATACGCTTGATGCATGCAGTCATATGTCTAATGGAACAATCCATTGAGCCTGAAAATAGCCACAAAGATGGCTTTTTGTGATGCCTTTTGTGGTATTACGGTAATGTATGGGAGTAACTGTAATATGTTAGCCAATGAAAGGGGGAGTTGTTTCAGGAGCTGGGGGATACGGAAGATGTGGTTCAAATAAAAAGGTATAATAGAAAAGTAAGGCACACCAAGGGTTGTAGTGAGGTGCTGATCACTGGAAGTAGACCTTCGTATTTGGCCCTCAGGCCTTCTTCAAGCTAAGGCCTGAGGGCCGAAACATCTTCTTAATAAAAGAGAAATACATATGGAGCCAGTGTGTGACACTTCTTTCCTACTTTCAAATAAAAAGGTAACCTGTTCATGCCTAAACAGCGCTACTTGCTTCTCCTTATCAATAACACGTCAGAGGTCCTGTCGGCGTGAAACAGAAGGAAATAGAGAGAGCGGTCAGCTCTCTGAGTGAAAATGACCAGCGGGAGCCAAATGCACGAGCAGTAGCAACCGCGTCGAGTTTTGCGTTTAGCATAGAGCCACCTGAGCTCTTTGATTTCTCATAAGCCACAAGAGTGGACACAATGGATCAAAAAATCAAGTCAATACGCTAATTTATTGCATAGGGGTGAAGCTGACAATGTATTGAGAGGCTTAAATCTAGATGATGATGAACAGCGGCAATATGAAACGTCATGTATGTGCGCCCACATTTCAATCGGTGCAAACAAGGAGACAATGAAGCTGTGGATTCATTCGTCACTGCCCCGTATGCTTTAGCAAAACGCTGCAATTATGGGACCTTGCACGATGAATTAATCAGGCGCAGGCTGGTTGTAGGGCCAGCGGATGTGCGGCTCTCAGAATGCATGCAACTGGACAAAGATTTAAGTTAAGGAGGATAATTTTAACTCAATGGACAGAGTGTTTAAAGGCAGCAAGCAAAGGGGTACATTTAATAAAGCTAGTAGTGGCAGAACAAAGAAAACACAAAGATCTCCAAGTGCCTTAAATGCGGTGGCAGCCTTCACCCCAAACACGAGTGTCCCGCTGAGGATGTGAAACGCCATTTGTGTGGGAAAAAAGGTCATTATCAACGCGTGTGCCTCTCAGGCAAAATGGTGCATGAAATTGAAGAAAGGGATGGCATTTTTCTTGGTACTGTCTCAACGGATGACCGACCCATGGATAGTTGACATAGACATTGATCGATACAGGGGCAGATGTTACAGTTGTGTCACAAGCTGTTTTCAACTAAACCTTCGCTAACTCACAGAGGCCTATTCTTGAGAAAGCAGGAAAACCCCTGCCCCCTTAAAAAGGGAGCTAAACAAGCTTTGGAGAAGGTTTTTGTAGTCAGACACCTGCTTGCTTGGTCAGCCAGCCATCACAGCACTAGGCTTAATCAGGTGCGTGGACAATATCGACCATCAAAACTAGCTACCCCATACTGTGCAGTGGTCTTGGTGAGATCGAGCAACCATATGCCATCAAACTAATGCTGCATTCACATGGAACATGGTAGACGGCAAACTGCACTTTCTGAACGGCATAGGATAGAGGCACTTTCTGAACCGCACGGAGGAGCGAGGGGGAGGTACCATGGCAAAACGTGATGTTATGTTGCTATGGTGATGTATAAAGACTCCAATAAAATATATTAAATTATTTAGTGTCTGTTGTTATATATAAGAATTTTAGTAATGCACTTAGCTATAAAACTGCAGCTTACTATAAATATTTTATTGCAAACTAAAAATGAATATTAAATTCCCTCAAAACGTGTTGTCATTCATTCATTTCCAACATTGACAGTTAAAGGAGAAATGCACTTGCTGTATCCTTTGTGTACCTTTGTTTAAAAAAAGACAACAAACACCAAAGCGTATATGGGTGCATCCCATCCTCTTAGAGTGCACAATACATGGGGAAGACCAGTTTCGGGGCTTACTTCAGTCTGAATCTTTCTCAGTTCAACCACTTGCTCCAACTGGTTGCTCCCCATCTTCAAAATATGGACATCAATTTCAGGACGTCTATCAGTCCAGAAGAGAGGCTGGCCATCTGTCTCAGGGAATGGGTTACCTGAGAGCAGGGCACTAAAACGCTACCAGGGGTGCTGCACCGTGGTTGACTTCTGTAGATATGCATATGAGTGTGTGTGTGGGGAGCGGGTGCATGCAAATAGAACCATTACAAACTGACAATATATGTTGATTATTTTTCAATAGATAGGCCAAATGTTATATAGTAATGTATAGATCTTATCAAATATGACAAACTAGACAATGAAAATAGACAAAATAGATAATTTTGCTGCAGGCATCTTGCAACTGGAGACTCCCACAGATCTATAGCCAATAGCTTTCATGTGGGAGTCTCCACAGTGTGTCCGCTTGTCCTGCAAGTTGGCAAGATGCTTGTTCCTGCTGCCAACCTACATGCCTGTGCCAGACAAGGAAGCCTGGGAGAAGATTGGTGAGGAATTTATCGACGGCAATCCAAGCTCCTCGCTCCTCCGGATCGGCCTACTACAACTACAAGGGCTTCCACTCCATCCTCCTTCTGGCTGTAGTTGATGCCAAATACCTGGATTGTGGATGTGGGCGCATTTGGCAGGACAAGCGATGGCGGAGTCCGGGCCAATTCAGCATTTGGAAAGAATCTGCAGAGGGGCACAACTGACCTGCCTGAAGATGCCACCCTCTCAGGGGCAGAGAATCTTGGTGTGGCCCCATACACCTTCGTGGGAGACACAGTCTTTCCACTCAGGAGGTACATGATGCATCCTTACCCTGGAAAGCTCCTTCCAAGAGAGAGAAGGATTTTCAACTACAGGCTGTCTACTACCCTCCGTGCGAGGAGGGTAGTTGAGAATACCTTTGGCCACCTAGCATGCCAATGGAGGATGTACCGACGCGTCTTGAGACTGTGGAGGCACTCGTCAAAACAACACGCATCCTACACAATTTCATGCGCTGGGACACTGCAGCATCTTCATCTCAGATTGACACCTCATATAGCACAGCTTCAGAAGACCTGGGCAGAGTGGGTAGCAATAATTGCACAAGGGAGGCAATGAAGACCAGGGAGACCCTCACCCACTACGTTGTGGCATTCCAAGATGCTGCCCTGTAATCACCTTCAAAAGTGAACCTGTTTACTGTTTGTTAATAAAAACAGTTAATACATTCTGTTTCTTAAGAGATTTAAAAAATGTAATTCTTGTCAATGTTCTATTATTTTGAATTGCATCAACTGTTTCTTAATACTATAAAAGACAGTTACCACTTGAGACAGCATATGTGGATTCATTTTAGAAAAAGTGCATCATTGAATTCATTTGAAAACAAGTAAAACAACCAAAAAAGAACTGGCTGTAAAAAATCCCTTGCAGTATACAAAAATCATTGCATTCATTTTAGAACAAATACAGGAAAACAGCCAAAGAGGAACTGGCTTAATACCCCACAGTGTACAAAAAGTGCATCTTTGCTTTTCATTTTAGAACATATAAAAAGGTGATTCATTAATCCCATATGATAATCAGAGAATTATTGCGGGTACAGAGTTTCTGACCATCCCGCTACATTGTCTAAAATTGGAGTGTAATATGACCCCACAGTGCAGTCCACAAATTGTACTGGTTCATCGCCGTCTTTGGTACATCCTTTTTAGTTTTAAATTTGATCACATTACTGTATGTTTGTCCCGGTTCCCCTTTGGTGACATCAATTTTACTTTGAGAAGAAGAATCAAGAATTGTTTATAAATCACACATTCTACCACGCGCATGCGGAGGGTGACACACACACACACATGCAGTGGCAAACGATGAGATACAGTCTCTGCATTTATTCCATCCCAGCCGTCCTTCCTCCAGGGGCAGCCAGGAGCAGTGGGCAGCCCTTACTTCGTCAGCGCCCGGGGACCAATTCCAGGTGGTGTATCCATGTCGTGGTCAGGGACAGGACAGGACAGGAAGTGTTCTGCAGAGCAATGGCGAACATGCGGTACAAATAGTGAAAAATCTCCTAAAGAAAGCAGGAGTTCCCTACCTTGCTTTGCTTGCATTTAGAGCCACACCTCTCCAGAATGGATACAGCCCGGCTCAACCCCTAATGGGGCGACGACTTCGCACCACAGTGCCAACCCTGCCCTCCTTGCTGGACCCTGCACTTCCTGATAGCATGGCTATAACTTGAAAGGAAAAGGAGAAAAGGAGGTCTGACACAGATTACTTTAACAAGTGTCACAGAGGCCCTGTTTACACCTGGCATTAACATGAGTCTTGGGTGATCCGATCACAAGTCGACAGCTCTAAGTACATCTGTTCACACATGGCATTAGAATGCATCTCGAGTAACCACTTGTGATATCGGATATCACTTTCCGCTCTATATGCAAATAAAATACATACATCATTTCCGTTTGCAAAGACCAAATGCGAAGACCTTGGCCCACAGGCAAAATCAAAACAATACAGACTGAAATTTTGGTGCTGTGTGTAATGTATGCAGCGCAGGGTTCAGTCTGAACAGATTTATTTAGTTTCCTGATTTTACTGATCGTACTTTTATGGAAAATTAAAAACGTGAACATAACTCAGAGAATTAGAATGGAGTTTTTTTCTCCTCTAGACAGCAGTGCGCCCTACATGCCAGGCCAGTTTTTCTGTGTTTTTATTTTAGATGTGTTTATTTTCGTTTGTTTCCTACTTGAACGAAACAAAAAATTTAAACACAACTGAGTTTACGGACAGTCCCGTTCGACCTTGGATCGGGACAGTGGAGAGGGAGCGATCTCCTCTCCACTGAGCGGACGCTCTATGGCTCAGAACAAAACAAATAAAAACAGTGTGTTTTTATTTTAGATGTATTTATTTTCCTTAGTTTCCTACTTGTATGAAACAAAATTTGGGAGAGGGAGCATTTCTTGGCATTTTTGCACACCCAGCATCCTCAAGCATCATCACTCTTTTGGTAGATTTAGAAAAAAAAGAGGTGAATCCACTGGCCTTGGGGATAGACTTCAAGCCCTGGCTTAGAATGAGTTTCAGGCGATGAGCTTAGCAATGCACAAATGTCGCACTAGGGGCCACTTCTCGCACTTTGGCTAATAAACCGTTATGTTCTGAAGCCATAACTGCAGCGATGTTTGAGCAATGAGCTTTTCAGTGAAGTTGAATTGTCATTTCCCTCTCTACAAACTCATACAAGGACTGTGCATCCCACCCACTCGACACATTAAAAAAAAACCTCCTGAATGGCACTCTGGTCATCAACATATCGGACAATGACAGCTGTGAGTGGCAGCTTACATCGGTAGTCTCGTCAATCTGCCACGAGAAGAAAGGAGGCTATTGCAGAAATTAAATCATTCGGAATGGTTTTCGACATGTCAGTGAACAAAGCTGATGTTTCTAAATGCTGCGCTCCGTCGTACCGTGCAATTACCTGGGCCAGATCTCTGTAGTTGCCCTTATTAACAGAATTCTCCCTCTCATCATGCCCCCTGAAAGCTAGCTCTTGCATGCCCAGATACGCTGTAGTGTCAATCAGACGTCTAGGAGCATCTCTGTTTCTTCTCACCTTTTCGTTGTGCACAGCAGGTTGCAGACGCAGACCCTCGTCAAGCAATTGGTCGACGGGCATCCTCCCAAGCAACTTGAAATGAACATTAGCACCGATGTGGTTCTTGCATGCATCGTGACGTTTGGTTGCCCGATGCAAATTCTTAATGTCCCCAAACCCCTGGACAGTCCACGCGGCGATTTTCCCATGAGAAGACAGGGCCAGTACAATACAAACGATCGGTCACGAGACTCCCCGTTAGCGAAGTGTACCGGTCGTACCAAGAAGAATTGGATACTCCTACTTTCCCATCTTTCTTGGTGAAGTACATTTTTGGAAGCGGTCTTCCATCCGCTTTAATGCGTGCCTTCTCCTGGTATTGCAGTGTGTTGAGTGGAGTTTGCAATAAAACCTTCACCACGTCCTCCTCCGCATTCACCATTCTAGCCATTGTTAACGTTAACTATTGCTTCTATCTATCACTCGCTTGCTAACGTTAGCTGATATAAAAAAATGCACCAAAAAAAAATCTACGACCTACTATCCTCAATTTGAAAAAAAACAGCTATCATCGTCCTTACACCTTAACATGTTCCCCATACATTTTTCCATTGCAGTAGAGGGCGCTGTTGAGACTTATAATAATAATAATAATATAATGTTGTGTATCCTAGAAGCTTAGAAATAGATTTGAAGCCGATTTGTTTTTACATTCTTTTTATAGAATCTTTTTTTCCCCTTCAAATCATTGGGGAGGACCATCTAGCAAGCGTAATTCATCTTACCGTAGCATAAGATGAACCAAAAACATGTCTAATTTTAATGACGATGAGATTATTATGGTCTATAGGTGTGCCTTCTCAACTTTTGACTTTGATGCCCCTTTCATTTCTCACAGTCATGAGGCGAAGTTTGGAATGATTTCCTACTAAAATATATGATGCAGTCTGACCCCTCCAGAGAGCACGGGGGGGCATAGCAGAGGAGTGGACCTGCACATAGCTTGGACACTCGCTTGTCCAACATTTGCGACAGTTTAAGTGAATTCAGTTAGTTTAGTTCAGTTATTTTTAGCCAATTTGTCCGGAAAAATGCATCAAACCATTAATCCACCTCTCCTCTCTCTCACTCGGTCAAAGTCGCAGTTGGAGACTATAGACAGGTAGATGGTCTGACAGGGACACTTTTACAATTTCACCAGGAATTGTCGAGTAAATCGTATAATTCTACCCGCCATTTTTTTTGGCTGCGCGACTCCTCCCACAGTTTCCGAGCCACGTCGACGCGAAGGATATCAAAATAACCGCCTCGATCGGGAATCGCGGGCTATTACTTTTTGTGAGCGTTTTGGTTTAACAGTTTATTCAAAGATATCCCACATGACATTTTGCCCAAGAGGTTTCCATAGGAAAATAGACGGCGGCGGAGAAATCCAGTTGTCGTGGAAACAAATGTAAATGTTCGGGGAATTCCTCGCATAGCCCCACCCCCGGTAGCTCTGGCAACGGGGGGGGGGGCGTCATCACGTGATGTCATTGTGATGTTCAACTGTCCCACTAAAAGCTGAGCGACACACACAGATGCACGCACTTACGCACACAAACAGGACATAGCATTTAGTAACAGAATGCAACATTACAATTGGATGCGAGCCGCCATTCAAACACAAGAAGCTGCTGTCAGTTTACGCCAAAGAAGAAGGCACATACATACACACGCTTATATGTACACACATGTACAAGGCCAGGACACTTTTACAATCTCAGCAGGAATTGACTAGTTTAAATATTAGAACATGGATAGTGAAGGGCAACTTGGAAAGATCATTTTTATTTAAACCAAAATGGCAGTTTTCTCAGACTTTTCAACGTAATCACCATTTTTATCCAGTTTTTTTTTGCCTGAAACCAGCGTCGTCGGCCATGAATCCGATTGCACCTAGTTACCCCATGGCCTCCCTGTATGTGGGGGACCTGCACCGGGACGTTACTGAGGCCATGCTTTATGAGAAGTTCAGCCAGGTGGGGCCAATACTCTCCATCCGACTCTGCAGGGACAAGATTACCCGCCGGCCCCTCGGTTATGCCTATGTCACCTTCCAGCAGCCGGTCGATGGTAGGCTTTATTTCTAACAATATTAACACACCTTCCCAATGCACATGGGAAATATTGAGTCGACTCCATTTTGTCATTATACCATGAGACATCAGCATTAGATGACTGTAGGCCTATCGGTGTTGAAATGCAGGGGTAGGTTGGGTAGTGTAGAGTGTAGGTTGCATTGTGTTCTGTTCTCTCTGCCTCTGTATAAACACTGTAAAAAACTAGGATTTGCACATGATCTTCTTGAAAAACTTTAATACAAATACTTTGGAGTATATAAACAATAATAAAAAAATAGGTTTTGCACATGTTACCGATCTAGTTCAATCTTTGATGGCCATAGAAACCGTCTTCTCTCTACACATCAAGAAGTTCAGTCATGTAAAAGCATTCAACCAAGTAGCATTCAACCCCTGAATATTGTTCTGGCATTTTTGGCATTTCTCCAAATGATATTATCACTGATGTGTGTATGTAGGTTAATTCTCGATTCAGGGTTTGTTAAGGTCTCCACATTGTTTGATGATGTTGTATGACGTATATGTTGTTTTCCCCCCAGCGGAGCGTGCCCTAGACAACATGAACTATTATGTGATCAAAGGCAGACCACTCCGCATCATGTGGTCCCAGCGTGACCCATCCCTGAGGAACAGTGGCGTGGGCAACATCTTCATCAAAAACCTGGACAAGTCCATCGACAACAAGGCCCTCTACGACACCTTCTCTACCTTTGGAAACATCCTGTCCTGCAAGGTAGACGGAGAGCTGATCGCCTTGAACTAGTGTCTGGGGGACGGCCGCCCAAAACTCAAACCCTGGCTCTGCATGACTCAATACTGCACTGACATGGAAGACATTTTTAAGATTCTAATTTGCATTTGCATGTTTTGTGCTCCAATATCGCTTTTTCCAAGGTGGTTTGTGATGAAAATGGCTCAAAAGGTTACGGCTTTGTACACTTTGAGACCCACGAGGCAGCCGAGCTGGCCATTGAGAAAATGAACGGCATGTTACTCAATGACAGAAAAGTGTAAGTATGTCTATGATTACCCCAGTAGGCTAACTTAATTGAAACCAGCGACACTTAAATCTAAGAACAGGAATCAGGATTGTTGAGTGACATGTAACTGCATCTTGTTGACGAACTCAACCTCCACTTTGTTTGACAGTGTGTGTTCATTTTGATTCAATGGGTTATATACCCAACAAAAAGATTTGTCAGAATCATTTAATAAGAACATCCTTGTGTTGGAGGTAGTGTAGTGTAACTAGGTGTGAGGACTACATGTAACACTCACTTCAGTATTTCCAGGTGTAATTGTGGTCATTATGACTTTATTAAATGTGTACAAATGGCAAACAGTTATGGATCCTCTTGTTTTTTAATCAAGACCATAAACCATGATGCATAAATGTCTTAAATTTTAATTTTGTGGCCAATGCAACAGATTTGTTCGACCTTTCAAGTCACGGAAAGAAAGAGAGGCTGAACTGGGAGCCCGTGCCAAAGAGTTCACCAACGTTTACATCAAGAACATTGGGGAGGACATGGAT
Organism: Cyttopsis rosea; assembly: GCA_900302355.1. Taxonomy (NCBI): domain Eukaryota; kingdom Metazoa; phylum Chordata; class Actinopteri; order Zeiformes; family Parazenidae; genus Cyttopsis; species Cyttopsis rosea. The sequence goes on from OMKR01007810.1 coordinate 28,353, forward strand.
GACGAGAAACTAAGAGAGATGTTTGGAAAATATGGTGAGAAAATGTACAATGTTCACTTCAAAGTAAAGAACTTGAAGTAAAGTAAGTTTTTACATTCTTGTATATTTTGGGGACTAGGATTGTGCAACATTTTCATTGTATTTTAAGTACTACAACAATGGAAATTTGAAACTTGACATCAAATATCAGGTATCTCTATCAGCACTGCAGCTCTATGTCCAACATGTGAAGGAATACAAGTTGTGAGAGTTGTAAATGTGACACTCTAACTAACTGTCGCAATCATTTTGTAAAGCGGGTCGTCCAGTAATCAAAGGGCTCCTGGTTCGATCCCCGGCAGCGCGCCCCTAACTGCACGGTTGCCGCCGCCATCTATGTATCTAGGTGTGTGTGAATGTGAGGCACGTATTGTAAAGCACCTTGAGCGCCAAGACTAGAAAACCGCTATATAAGATGCAGTCCATTTACCATTTACTTTGACATAACGGGCAGTGGCAAAGGAAAAGCTGACGGTGCGTTATTCAACATTTTGTGCAGTTGTTTTAGTGCTAAACTTTTATCAGTGCAGATGCTGGATTTTGGTTTCCGGATAAAAATTATTCCAAACAAACTTTAACACCCCGGAGGCCATCTTGACTCTGTAACATTTATACCAGAGTGCTTTTATTAAAGAGATTATTGTGATTTTTCTATTTTTTGGTAGGACCTGCCCTCAGTATCCGTGTCATGACTGATGACAGTGGCAAATCCAAGGGGTTTGGCTTTGTGAGCTTTGAGAGACACGAGGATGCACAGAAGGTTGGTTGGATGTTACCTCACATAAAAATGCTTTATTTCACTCAAACTCAAACAGTAAACAGTAGTCATTCGACAATTTGACAATTGACAACATAGAGAGGATCAGAATACTGAAGTTACTGGCAAAGCTCTCAATTTACCGGGCTTTACTGGGCTTAGAGATAGAGTGAGGAGCTCAGCTATCCAAGAGGACCTTAGAGTAGAACCGCTGCTCCTCCGCATTAAGAGGGGCCAGTTGAGATGGTTTGGGCATCTAGGCTGCCCTCCTTGCTTTTTTTTTGATGGATTTGTTTGAATCAGCTTCCCATTGTGTGTTTTTTAGGCTGTAGACGACATGAACGGCAAAGAGCTGAACGGCAGGCAGGTGTACGTTTGCCGCGCACAGAAGAAGGGCCAGGATGAACTCCAGCGCAAGTTTGAGCAGATGAAGCTGGAGCACATGACAAGATACCAGGTTGGTAACGCCTCGAAAATGTCCCAAGCAGCCATTCATACTGATAATTACCAAACATTTATTAAGAATTAAGAATTCATTAATAAACTTACAGGAGAGTGACTAACCTTTTTCTATGTACCAGGGTGTGAATTTGTATGTCAAAAACCTTGACGAAGGTGTGGACGATGAGCGTCTACGCAAAGAATTCTCACCCTTTGGAACCATTACAAGTGCCAAGGTATGGCTTCAAATTTAATTTCCTCAATGATTTTGAGTTGTGACGAGAATGATTTTGGAGGTAGACTTTTAACGGCTAGTCCCTCATTACCAGCTGCAACAAAAGAAGCTTGCTTCACTGAGTTATGTATACTTGCCTGATACTGAGGAATATAATTTACGGTAATAGTGAGATCACTGATTGTTTGTTATTAATCTCTTGCAGGTGATGATGGAAGGCGGTCGCAGCAAAGGCTTCGGCTTCGTCTGCTTCTCCTCCCCAGAGGAAGCCACCAAGGCCGTGATGGAGATGAACGGACGAATCATCGCTACCAGGACGCTGTACGTGGCCCTCGCCAAGCGCAAGGAGGAGAGCCAGGCGCATCCCACCAACCAGTGCATGCAGAGGATGACCGCTGTCCACACCATGCCCAACCCGGTCCTCAACCCCTACCTGCCTACTCCACCCTCTGGCTACCTAATGACCGCCATCCCGCAGGTGAGAGGCCTGTAAGAACTGATCATTTAATAACAACGCAAAATCTAATAACTGCGCATAATATAATACTTTTTTTTTAACAAACTAACTAGTCAATTATGTAATAAAACTGCTGTGTGGTTAACGTAATAACTTCTTGCATATATTGCAATAACTTATTACATTATATGTAAGTTATTACATTATCAAGCAAGTAAAATATGTTGGCTTTCATAGTGTAATAATTTGTAAAAATAGAGAAAAAACTGTTGAATGGCAAGCACATTGCCTAGTTTTGTTCAAATCAAGACAATTGTGTAATAGAAGAAAAGAAAATGTAACCATTGTGAGCCTTAAGTTACTTTCAAAACACTCAACCATAAAACAATGTTCTTGTTAATTCATCATGTATTTTCTAATTATAGAATGTAATAAAACATATAACATTTTATTTGCTTGATAATGTCATAACGTACGTATAATGTAATGATTATTACAATATATGCAGTCATAATACTGTCAGTTCAGCAGTTTTATAACATTAACAATCAGTTATTACATTATGCACAGTTACTTTTTTGCGTCATTATGTTGCCGGTTCTTACGAGGCCTTCTATGATAGGAGGCCGACGTTTTATTCATTTTGTTCATCTCAATTCATACAAATTTATATCAAACCTATTCTTCACATGTCTTGGGACTGAACTGGACTTAAAAGTGTGTGTTTCCCTCCTTCAGTCCGCTGTGCATGTCCGTGCATGTCCAAGGACAGGAGCCCCGGCTGTGCATGTCCAAGGACAGGAGCCCCTGACGGTCTCCATGCTGGTCGCTGCTCCCCCTCAGGAACAGAAGCGATTGCTGGGTGAGTTTGACATCACTTGTTGTCACAAAGTAATTTCATCTGAATGCAGGATATTGACATTAATGTACAGGAAATACATAATAATTGTTTGGGTAATGAAGGTAATGCTTGGCCCTCATAGAATGGGCCTTATAAGTGTGTGATCTTTACTTACTGCGACCTGTCGGGTCCTCGATGCGTCTCCCCCTGCAGGCGAACGTCTGTTCCCCCTCATCCAGAACATGCACCCGAGCTTGGCTGGCAAGATCACTGGCATGCTTCTGGAAGTCGACAACTCTGATCTGCTCTACATGTTGGAGTCTCCAGAATTTCTGCGCTCCATAGTCAGTTAACAAACTAGTGGATTTTAGCACTTATCTTGACATTAAGTTTTTATAGTCGCTTGTTCAAAGGACAAGTTAAGATTATTTTCCAAAAAAAGGAATAAATACTGATTGAATTTTTTCATTTTTTTAAACAGTTCTTGTGTTGAATGTGAATGTGAATAACATCAGTTGCTGGAAATAATGAACAGTGAATAACAATTAACAGTCTTCAAGGTTGGTGACAGAAAAGTTCAGTATTCTGACCCTCTATTGGCCTAGCACCGACTTGTGAACCAACTTATTCCCAAAGCAGACATTCTGTGCAGCTTCAAGTATAGAGATTAAATTAAGCAGGCAATGCTATGAGGGAAAATGGAAGCACCAGGCTGACGATGATTGTGTGGCCCGTTGTTCCGACGGCCCATTATTTCGAAACCGCAATAGTCCGAAAAATGTCAGGTTAGAGATGGTTTGATTAAGTTTAGGTATGAGGTTAGAGATGGTCAAATTTCGGTATGAGGTTAGAGATGGTTAGGGCTAAGGATAGGGTGTCGTCCATGTCCAATGGGACAATTTTCAGACTATTGGTTTCAGAATAATGAACCATGGGAACAATGGCATGGCACCGATTGAGTTGCACCAAATGTACCTGAACTGAAAAAGTTGGTAGCGAACCAGAGGGAAATGTTGGTCTTGAGGCTCGGCAGTGATAACCCAGTCATTGTCGTTTCAGGTGGATGAGGCGGTTGCTGTGCTTCAGACCTACCAGGCTATGGAGGCTGCTCAGGAGGGCACCACTCCTGCTGATGGTTCCTAGCGTTTAAAAGGTGGGACAATCGTGACTTTTTATTCTATAATTAGATGGTATTTAAATGTTTTTTTTAAAGGGGCAATAGACAGCTTTTCAACTCCCGCCCCCTAACGTTTCCAAGTGGTGTTATTGTTTGCGCCGTTGTTGCAAAGACAACCGGATCGCTTTATGTTACGTTTGCCAAGTTCTGTGTAACAAACGCGTATCAACCCTCCCATTTTTCTCAGGATTTCCCACTTTTTTTCTGAATTTTCCTGGAATTTCCGCGATCCCCGCTCCACTGCGCGATCTGCTGTTCGTTCCCGATCTAGGGAACCAATCTAAATGCTGATGGTGTCATTAATCTGTAGCCATTACACTGTGCAATCAACATTTACTTCATAATGATTAGTAAAAGCATTGCCATAATATTTCATTCATGCCACTTTAAGCGGCATGAATGAAATATTTTTCAGGAGTTCTTTTATTAGCCTCACTTAAAATTGTTGACTGTTGTTTTCTATTTTACAGATTGCACCTGCTTCACCGATGAAGATAGGAAAAACACATTGAAAAACCCAAAACACTCAAAACACGGCAAAATGATTAATTATTTCTTAAATAAGAGATGAACACAATTGACTTTGCCAGACTTAGGGAATGGTTTGACTAGGCCTTGATCATAAAAAAAAAATCTAGTTTGTTTAAAAAATAGAAGAACATATAAATTTGAATGTGTTCCTGTTTGATGGCATTTTACTGTGTCAGTGGTCAGAATGCCCGTACATACACACTGACGGCTGTTAATAATGAATTACGTGACAGCTCTCAGGTTTTGAACTGTTACGTGCAAGTTCTCCATCAATAAATCCTTGAACTGACATGTGCCAACAGAAACTTTGATTATCGCAGAAAACTTTGCTAATTAGACCAGAGGCAGAACGAGGTGTGATATAAAATATAATAATGTAACATTCAGAGATGGAGCAGCTTGGCTCCGCTGCAGTGACATGCAGTGCATGGGAAACAGAAAAGACAATTTTTAGAAACTCAGTATAGAACAGAACTTTCTATGGATGAGTCCCCAGTCTGTCCACTTCCATATTTAACTCCGAAAACATCTTAAAAACAAATTTTGTGTGTCGCCTGTGATAAAAGTAGGCTTCAACTAATGAATAGTGTATATTTAAAGTGATAGAATGTAATGAAATAATACATCATAAAGATAATTAACCTTTGTAATATGTATTGAATTATAGTGACAATTAGACAAGGACAATAAAGTTATCAAAATAGTGGTCTGTCGTGTCTCTGATACGTCACGCACAGAGGAATAAAAAAAGAAAAGAAAAAATGAGAGCAAGGTACGGAAGAGTATTAGGGCCACACACAAAAAAAACCCTGTGTTTCGAGAATAAAGTCGGAATTTCGACTTTAAAGTCTAAATAAAATTTTTGAGAATCCGTGTTGAGTCCCGACGTTCCCCACCAGGGAACATTTGCTCGGTTTTGTTGTTCCACCTGACACGGATGTGATGTTCCCGCTGTATATTCGCAATGTATTTTGACTTTAATTTCGGAATTCCGACTTCATTCTCAAAAAGGTAATTTCGACTTTAAAGTCGGAATTCTGATGTTCTCAGAATTCTGACTTTATTTATGGGAAAACAGATTCGAAATATTTATTTTTATTTATTTTCTTTATTCAGGGTATTTTTTTACATGGCCCTAATACTGTTCCGTAGCAAGGAGAGAAAAGTAGAGAGTTTTTATTTTAAGATGTAAAAAAACAATTTTGAAACATAAATGATACCACCCAGTGTTCCGTTTTGTCACGTTTATTCCCTCTGTCTAGGAGAGTTCTATTAAGATAGCTAACGAGCAAACAGTGCGTTGCAATACTTGGGAGTAGACAGTGTTAAAATGGAGTGGATTAAGACGACAAAGACCAAGATTAAGATGGCGATTTATATATTTACATTTTCATATTTTCATTCATATAAAACTTTCTGTGCATTTGTTGCCATGAACATTTTGTTATGCATGTTATTAGATTTAATTCACTCATGCATGAAAGGTTCACAATGTATTAATCATGGAGGAATATTCATTAAATGCCATGTGCTCAGTAAATGGTGCAGCCATGTTTTTTGAAGGTGAGAGCTAATTGCCATATTATAGATTTTTGGTGGAAAATTCTTGTCGTTTGAATAACCTTTTTTTTTTAACCTTTGACCATTGCAGGCCTTCACAGTAGAGTAGAGACAAACAAGGGCTCAAATGACATGTTCTCATCGAGACGAATCAAACGAGCTATAACTCAAAAACCTCCAACTAACAGTTCAGGGTAGAAGTGCCTAAATGTGACTGCATCGATTCACTGAGGCCTTGGAAGATTTTTTCACCGGTGCAAACTATCTGGGGATAGTTAGGGGGGTATGTCTGGGGTCAACAGATCTACTCGTCGAGACAAATCCAATGGTGCCAGGCACGTCCCTCTTCGGCATAAAGGCGGCGCTTAAATAGATCCAGACACAGGTGCAGGTGCATAGAAGTGGGAGTTGGATTATGAACCTTGGTTTCTATAGTAATGGGGAGGGGTACACACAGATAGATGCTCTCACAGGCACACACAATTTCTCCAGAAATTGTCTTAAGTGTGCTGGCAGCGCCGCACAAGCAGTTTCCTATGTGAAAATAGAGTGCGGCAAAGTATTCCAGTCATCATGGAAACACACAGAAACATAATAGGGGAATTTCCCACCAGCCGTCACCGTGAGATGTCTTTGTGATGTCAGAAAGCTGAGCTTTTGGAGTCGCTGCAATCTGTTTACGACAAAGAAGGCGACACATGCTTACAGTACACACACACATATGTATGTACATACATACGTACTGTACATACAAGGCATAAATACAATTTCTCAAGTACTGGCAAAATATATAATGGGGCCAGCACAATTTCACCAGGAATTGTCAAGTTATTCTTCCCATTGTTTTCTTTTCCATGCTACACCTCCCACCGGCTCGATTGGCAATCATGTGCTACTACGTTGTGGAATGTGTGTTGGCCAACGATTTGCAAAATATTCCAGGCAGTGGTCAATTCCCCACATCTCTGTCCCCCGGTAGAACATTACAATTGGATGTTAGCCACTGTTAAAACACAAGAAGACAAGGAGAAGAAAAATAAACTGCAAGGAATAAAAAAGAACAAGAACGAAGAACAAGGCACATACATGCACGCACACGTAAGTACACAAACACATAGCATGCGGCGGCACGGTGGCTCAGTGGTTAACACTGTTGCCTCACAGCAAGAAGGTCGTGGGTTCAATTCCCACCTGGGGCACTGTTGGCACCGTGCTCCAGTGGGTTATCTCCAGGGGCCTTTCTGTGTGGAGTTTGCACGTTCTCCCTGTGTATCCTCCAACATAAGGACCCCGACTAAAAACGTGCAGAACACTTCCTGTCCTGTCCCTGACCACGACATGGGTACATCTGGAACTGGTCCCCGGGCGCCGACAAAAAAAGGGCTGCCCACTGCCCCTGGAGGAAGGACGGCCAGGATGGGATAAACACAGAGACCAAATCTCATCGTTCACCACTGTGTGTCACCCTCTGCATGCATGTGGTTAAAATGTGTGAATAATAAACAATTCTTTTACAATTTAAGCATAAATTGTCTAGTTTAAATATATTGAACTCAGAGAGCAAAGCACGCAATAGAAAAATCGTTTGACAAACCACTTCAGTTTTGTTCATTTAATCGCCATTTGCCTGAAACCAGCATCGTCAGCCATGAATCCTATTGCACCTAGTTACCACATGGCCTCCCACAGGGCCCATCCTCTCCATCCGACTGCAGGGACAAGACCACCCGACGACCCCTTGGTTATGCCTTTGTCAACTTCCAGCAGCTGACCCATGGTAGGTTTTTCTTCTGACAAAAAATTTACACTCCTTCCCCAATGCACACGGTAAAGGACGATACCATTTTGTAATCACACCGTAAGACATAGATTACTGTAGGCTGATCGTGTTGCAGTGGTACCGTCGACTGATAACAACTTCATTCCAGTTAAGCTGGTTACAAGTACGCTATAACAAGATTGTGCGGCTGTCTCCATAAGCCACCGGGGTTGGTCTGCTGAGACTGCATTTATGCGTTTGTTTTTATTGCTAGGTCTTCTAGCTGCTTTTACTCACACGATATCGGTACTCACAACATACAACATACATTCATGGGTGTTTGCTTTTTTTTTTGTGGTGTCATGGCATACAACAGTGTATATGTGGGATGACAAGAGCACAGCTTTTGTGCTATACATGACCGCCACCAATCCCTCTCTTTGGAGCACGATCGAATAGTCCAGTGTGTGTGTGTGTGTGTGTGATATGTCCGCCTGTTGAGTGCGAAGGACTTGTCCCAATTAGTTCTGATGTATGAGATCAGAACTACGTATATTATAGTGCCTCCAAGCAGCGGAAAAGGCCTCGCAGCCACCCATAAGTCCCGCAGGCGTGTAGACACTCCGTGACCGCAAGAAAGCTCAGAGCACCAAACCCCACAGCCACAGAAGACCCTCCAACCCCTAGAGAACTGAGAGCCTGCGGAGCAACACCCATGCATGACCCAGATGAGCACGAACCAGTCCCAGAGAGTGCGAGGTGACCCCGCACCCTTGAAGCGCACACATATAACCCACTCCCATGTGCAGGCATAAGACGCACCCGCATGCGCAGACCCCGGGCAGTGGGTGCCAGCCACGTACCACAAAAAGTCATTGACATGTGTTCTTGTAGGTATAGTCTCAATTAAGGATTTGTTAAGATGAATATCTTTAAAAAAAGATGGATGGATTTTAGGATTACATTTAGCACATTGTTGGACATTGGTGTGTATGAATATAATTATTTTTTCCCCCAGCGGAGCGTGCCCTAGACACCATGAACTTTGACGTGATCAAAGGCAGACCACTCCACACCATGTGGTCCCAGCGTGACCCATGGCTGAGGAACGGTGACGTGAGCAACATCTTCATCAAAATCCTGGACAAGTCCATCGATAACAACGCCCTCTACGACACCTTCTCTGCCTTTGGAAACATCCTCCACCTCCACCTCTCTCGGAACCCAAGAATTGGGCCTGGAGCTTAAGAGGTGAAATGCAGGGAGAATATTTATTCTAGCATAAGCGTTACAGTGGGGCAATTAATCAGTACATAATACAGACAGGTTATATCTTTTAAAAATAAGGATGAATTAAATTTAGCCAGTGTTGAGCCAGAGTGTTTCGGTCCAACAGCCCGCAGTACAGTAGCCCCGTCGATGCCACAGCTGGATAACTGCAGTAGACAGTAGTCTTTCTCTCGGGTCTAAACTGAACCGTTCTGGAACAATCAGCTCATAGGCTGGGGGTTTCCATGTCTAATTTTCTGAAGAAGACTTTGGCTTTGATTGATCTTATAATAAAACTTGCAAAAAACTTGATCTGTTCTTGACATTGTCTCGGTCGTCTTCGGAGCAGAATGCCCGATGTGTGCAGCAGGTCATCCCTTTTTATCTGCTTCACTCAAAACTCCTCCCTTATCTCCTCCCTGACCAGTGACTCAGACCTCTTGACCCATCAAGGTATTCTCCTTTACTCTGGCCCATATATGGCCTTGAGGAAAAGACCCATTAGACTTCTTTCCCTATGAAAGCGCATAAAATAGAGGACCATGCTCAATCCAAATAGAACTTCCCAATCCTTTTACATTGTGTTCGTTTTTTCGGATTTCCCATGGCAGCATTCTCATTTGTCAGACTTGTACAGTTTATACAGTGAATACAGTTTCCCTTATATTTATTATCCTAACTATTGAATCACCATCTTTTTTTATTTCACCTTTAATTAACCAGGAAAGTCCCATTGAGATTACTAATCTCTGTTTCAAGGGAGACCTGGTCAAAATAGGCAGCAGCACAATTAAAACACATAGTTACAGACAAAGAACATAAAAGGACACCAAATTAAAAGTACATGAGAGAATATGCATAGGGAACTACATTTCACCAGAATTTCTGGAGTCAGTGTCGTACCGTGCAAATTAAAAGCATTGACAAATTAGAGAATCTGCCTCTAATTCTTTCATTTTGAATTTAAAAGCACTTAACGAGATTAATTGATCCAGTTTCAAGACATTTTGCAGCTTTAATCATGAACCATCCATTACTTGTGATTAATTAAATCATTACATTTGAAAACACATTGTAATACAACAGAAAGGTCATTAGCTCATTATTATCATAACATGAAAGATTACACGGTTTTAGATCTTGTTCTTTCTTTGTGTTTCCAGTAAACTTGTCTTCTTTTTTTGTTTTTGCTTCTTTATCTGGTGCTGGGGCCTGGTGCAGCTGTGTGTGGTGCGTCTTGGTGGTGAAGGCCCATATTTCTGACATGGGTGGTTCTAATTCTATTGAGTCTCAATGTGACGTAGGATTGAGACACAAATCTGAACAGCTTGTTGAATCACATGTTTTCTGAAATGGGGAGCCCACAAAAACTGACTGGGCTACCTTATTTCACCGTTTGTTTGTTAGTAGGCCCATCAGAGACCCAAATGTACAGTATGTGCACAAAAACTGAAAAAGTGGGTTTTTCATAATAGGTCCCCTGTCAAGGCATCAATAGGATTTTCTTTTTTTGGTAGGATCTGTCCAGAGTATCCGTGTCAGGACTGATGACAGTGGCAAATCCAAGAGATTTGGCTTTGTGTTGAGTTATCCCAGGGCGGAGCTACCAGTTAATGCAAAATATTTTCAGCCTAAAAACGGCACATGTCCAGTTCCTAGAACTATCCCAATTTAACAGGAAAGCCCTGGATAGCCCAAGTTCACACCACAGTTTCAAAGGTCTTCATTGCACCACTGTTGGAAGCTAGATGAGACCATTTGAGCCTAAGGGGAAAATAGATTTGATAACACTTGCAATGGTGGATTATGTTTGAACAGTGATCAAAGTAGTATATATTGAGAAAACTGTGTACGTCGGTGTATTAGACACATCCACAGTGATTATTCTACGGCCTGTTATTGTGACTCTATTCAGAATTTTTTTCTGTATTTGTTTGATTTGGCTTCCTATTGTGTGTTCTGTAGGCCGTGGATGACATGAACGGTAAAGAGCTGAATGGCAGGCAGGTGTACGTGGGCCGTGCACAGAAAAAGGCTGAACGCCAGAATGAACTCCAATGCAAGTTTGAGCAGATGAAGCAGGACTGCATGATGACAAGATACCAGGTTGCTAACACCTCAAAATATTTCCAGAGTAGTGATGAAATATAATGCTCTTGTTGAGGGTCACACTCAGCAAAAAGTTGTGTTCCATTTTTCGACTCTTCGTTTGTTTGATTCAGTTGATATAACGCTCAGGTGATTGAGGGAAGATATTGAATGCTGTCACAATTCCTTATTTTGGAGAAAGTGTAGATCAGTCACATTCGATATAAATTATGCCAAATCCCTTGACCTTTTTCTGTCATTATTTTCAGTTCGCAACTCACTTGAAAATGTACTCTTTCTCGCCCACTCGTTGAATCGAAACCTAAGGAGCTTGTTGGGCACATAGCTGGGCTTCTTGCGGCGCATGCATGACTCACAGCTACCAAATCTTCTCATTCGCGAATCATTTCAGGTCTCTGCTCGAGGCACAATGCACATGGATCACTCACAGTTCACAGCATCTTTTCCTTCGAAAATTTAGATTCCAACTGTGTGATTGGTTGTGTACCTGGCTGCAGTTACAGAGTTACAAAACAAACATCTCTTCTGCTGGAGTGACTCCCGACTCATCCATTTATAGGATTTTTTCGTTACAAACTAATTGTTCATTGCATTACTGTTCCCATGCAGCTGTCAATTAAGAATTTACGTTTTTCACTGTTCCAGGGTGTCAATTTGTACCCCAAAAACCTTGACGATGCCGTGGATGATGAGTGCCTACCCAAAGAATTATCTCCCTATGGAACCAAGGTATGACTTCAAATTCCAATTCCTCAATCATTTAGGGTTGTGACTAGACTCATTTTGGTAGTAGACTTTCAATGTTTGTCCCTGTCGTCACAACAAAACAACTTGCTTCAATGAGTACTGTGTACTTGAATAAAGTGGAATTAATTCACAGTAATAGCGATCATGTACCCATTTTGGGTACATGATTTCCCATCAGGGCTATTTGTCTTCTCTCGCAGTTGATGGTGGAAGGTGGTTTCAGCAAAGGGTTTGGCTTCGTCTGCTTCTCATCTCCAGAGGAGGCCACCAAGGCCGTCACGGAGATGAGTGGACATGCACACCCACCCACAGTCTCCAGAATTTCTGCGTTCCATGGTAAGTTAACAAACCAGTGGATTCTAACACTTAACTGCCTGATTTGGAGTATATTACAGGTATTGATTTTTGAACATTTGAGATTTTTGCTGTCACTTGTTCACAGCCTTGTCACATGCCATACATATACATACTGTATTGGCTGAGTGGAATAATAATGGCCTGTGTGGCATGCATGTTTCCTTCTTCTGCTGTCAGGGCTCGAGGGTTTAACCAAATTAATGTGGTAGCACCATGTCGATTTTGACTGTGTCAGGCTGGTGCCAGTGGTTTTTTATTATTATTTATTTTATAGGGTACAAGTAGATTGCCTTTGAAAAGCAAACGTCTAGGCCGTTGCTGTGCTTCAGGCCCACCGGGTTAAGGAGGCTGCTCAGAAGTCCAAGCTGGACTTCCTAGCATTTCAAAGGTTGGACAATCACAATGACTTTTGATCCTAAAATGAATACATTTGAATACTTTTTTAGTGACAGTTAAGTTATCTTATTAGCCTCACTTTGAATTGTTTTTTTCTTTTACAGATTCCACATTTTGAAACCTGCTTCACAAACAAACTGAACTGAACTGAAATACTCAGTCATCGCAAAATGATAAATGATTTCTTCACAATTGACTTTGCCAGGTCCAGGAATTGTTTGACTAGGCCTTGATCATAAAATAAAATCAAGTTTGCTTAATAACAATAAAAAATTTAGACAATAAACCATTTCTGTCATTTTTCCGAGTCAGTGCTCAGAATGTCAGTTGTGTTCAGGAAGTGATAGCTGAGCCTTTTGAAAGTACTGAATAATTGTGGAAGAAGTGGAAGAACAAGAGTGCATAGTGATGAAAGTTGAAAGATGAAATGGTGGCGATAAACTGCTATAATTGTGTAAGACATGTTGATGTAAATAGACGACAATGTAAATAGAGGGGTTGAAATAAATCTTTTTTAGATCTCACTTTGTTTTCAAATTTGAAAGCAAGGACTGGCAATTGGGTTGTATACAAAGTATAAGTACTTTGTTACTTTTATTTTTCAAGTATCAGTACTTAAGTATATTCTGTTTTGGAGACTTTTGACTTTTACTCCATTAAATTACGAAGCAAATATGTGTACGTTTTACTCTACTACATTTTTGACACAGTCGTGCTATATATAGAGTATATACCTATACCTTATATCGGTTTGTTTTATAAATATTTATTTTATTTTTATTTACGCAGGAGAATTGATCAATCAATTATGAAGTCACGTCTTGGAGAAGCATATGCTTAGAACATGCCATTCTGGCAGTTTTTGTATCTCATGGGGCATTTTGGCAGCTGGGAAAACAAGTTGCAGTCTTCTCAACTTCAGAAACTGCGGGCAGATCAATGCAGCCTGACCTACAGTAACTGGTGACCACTATCACTACCATGGTGCAACAACTTCTTGCTGCCTCACATGTCCCTGTTGCATTGGCCATCACAAGAACTGTGCCACCATCCACAGGTCCTATCCCACCAGTGCAGGCTTTGCCACCACGTTTCCCAGAACAAGGTCTTCCAGTCTCATAAAAATATGCTGGGAATCCTTTTGTGGGTGATGTGTTGTGAGACATGCTGATTAAGTTTGTGTTTGTGTACCTGGATGATATTCATATTTTCTCCCAGACGTGAGAGGAACACATTCAAGTCCGGATCAGTTTGCCGGGTCCTTAAGTGGCTGCTTTAAAACCATGTGTTTGTCAAGCTGGATAAGGGCAAGTTTCATTCCAGTACTGTCTCCTTCCTCGGCTATATCCTTTCCAGTTCCAGTTCCATCCATTGAGATGGATGGCAGACTGGCCCCAATCTACAACTGTGAAGCAGGTGAGACGGTTCATGGGATTCGCCAATTTATATTGTTGGTTCATCAGGAACTTCAGTTCTGTGATGGCCCACATGAACTCTTTCACCTGGAATCGCGAGGCTGACCAGGCACTCAGGCACCTTAAGCATGGCTTCACCTCAGCACTCATCATCCTCACTGTCCTTCATTGTGGAGGTGGATGCATCTGATGTAGGTATTGCAACTACAATGTTGTAATTGATAGCTCCTGGCAGTAAAAGAGGCCCTGGAGGAGTGGCATCACTGGCTAGAATGCAAAGCCTGAGCCCATCCTGGACCAAGGTTGGATCTTCGCCCCAGTCATATGTGGGATTGAGTTTGAGGCACACACAGAGTTCAGAGCCCAGGGGCATTCTGCTGTCGGGTTGTATGTTATCATGATCGTGCATCTACGGGTCCTAGAGTAGAGGCATTCTCGCACCTGGTAGGGCATCCTAGAGTTGAGAGTAGGGGTGGGCCGTAAAAAACGCAATTTACGGTAAAAGGAGCTATACGCTTTTATTGTGAATATAAAACAGATGTTATTTTTGTAGTAAAAGGCAAATTAAGTTGTACTGTACATTTACTGTGTCTTCTACATGTAGTAAATGCGATCGGCTCGGTCAACTCTCACATTATGTTGTTGCGATGCGGTAGCAGACGGGCAAAATTTTAATAATCCATGATTCATCCAATGAGTAATTTCCAAAGCGCCACGTCCCTCCATCCGTTTGTTTACACTCGCTCCCAGGTGCCGATAATGTAAAATGTTGCCGTAAATATTGCCGTAAAGCAGTTCTGCCACTGATTTGCGACATAGCTTAGGGGAGCCGCTATGAGTCTGGGCGTCCGCCATATTGGAGCGGTCAAGATCCGCTAATAAACAAATACAATGTGTATTGAGAGATGCAGACTTCTCTACAAAATCGACTGTAACTTGCTTAATTCTGAATTCTTAATTCTTAATGCTTAATTCTTATTTCATGAAAATCGGTTCAGAATTAAGTGAGTTACAGTCGATTTTGTAGAGAAGTCTGCATTATGGCACACAATATGGTGATCACGCAGGCACACGTCAAATCGCAAACGCAGTATATACGTTTCTATATGTATGGGAGGGACCGTATGTGCAACTGTCCTATCACGTGAGCATGATCATATCAAGCAATGTATTTGTCATGACGGACAGCAGACATACCCAATTTGAGCATGATTTATCTGATCCCGGATATAAGCTCAAAATGCTCGGACAAAAATCCTAAACGGACAAAACACAATATCCGTCAGGGATATTTAATCCAATCAATCGGCCCGAGAGGACACTTGAAGTCATCAGGAGGCAGTTTTGGTTGTCAGCCAATGACCAAGGAGGTCCACCCTTTTGTAATTGAATGTCCCATGTCAAGACATCGGCCCCCTGGCCTTCTTTGTCCTCTGCCTGTGCCATGACACTCTCTCCTTGGTACTTCTGCTAGTCTCTCCGCAGGCTTCCACCCAGACCACCTTGAGCTCACAACTGGCGTGAACAGATTACACACAATGTTCCCACAGTGTAGTAGAAAGGAAAAATACCAGACATGTGGAAGGAAGGTGAAGTTATTGTAATTAGAAAACCAGTGAAAGAGCATTGCAAAATTCTAAGTTGAAAACTAATATCTCACTAATGCCAATTACAACTTGTGAAAGTTGCAGATAAAAACATAAAACAAGGCGTGCTAAAGACAGACGGCTGTAACCTGGAATTGGAAGTGAAAAAGAATAGTAGAAGAAAGAAGAATGCCTCTGGCCTCTGTCGATGAAGTCACGTTTAGGCACCTCAACGCTGAAGCATTAGTTGGAGGTGTTTGATCTGTAGCTCATTTGATTTGTCTCTATGAGAACATGTCATTTGAGCCCTTGTTTGTCACCTAACTCTACCTTGAAGGCCTGCAAAGGTCAAAGGTTAAAAAAAGGTCAGGATCTATTTAAGCCCCGCTCATATGTTGGAGAGGAACGTGTCATTGGCACCGTGCGTTGGATTCGTCTCGACGAGTAGATCTGATTGGACCCCCGACATACCCCTAACTATCCCCAGATAGGTTGCATGGGTGAAAACATCTTCAAGGCCTCAGTGCCTCGATGCAGTCACGTTTACGCACCTCTACCCTGGCCTGGCCTCCAACTAACGGTTGTTAGTTGGAGGTGTTTTGAGCTATAGCTCGTTTGAGCCCTTGAGTCATTTGTTTGTCACATAACTCTACCGTGAAGGCCTGCAAAGGTCAAACGTTAAAAAAAGGTCGGGATCTATTTAAGCCCTGCCCCTTTGTCCGAGAGGGATGCGCATGGCACCATTGGATTTGTCTCAACGAGTAAATGCGATCTGGCCCCTCATTTGTCACATTATTTTAAGGGAAAGCCCCCAAATGGGGTCCCCAAAGCAACCAAGAAATATATATATATATATATATATATATATATATAAATCGGAAGAATTGGTGAGTATCCATAATACACCGCATTTACCCTTTGTGGCATTTGTTGTTTTTCTTAAATATTGTACTGTGTATTACAAAAATAGTCTGACAATCATTGGTTGTTGTTCTGTGTGTTACGAAAATACTTTAAGATTCTTTTAAGTCTGACAATCGTCTCCGGGACACGATTCAATAGATGAATTATCGTGACTATGAGGACGAAATAACGTGATACCGGGTTGCTAGATAACTTAAAAATCTAATGGGCATACTTTGTTGTTTGAACATTTTGGTAAACGGTATGATTCAAATAAAATGTGCAAAGATTCTGTGCCAAAGCTTCATGAAAGGAGGTAAACATGCTATAATATAGCATATAATCTTTAAGAGGTCTATTATTGACGTATTAATATGATTTTACTGCCATATATATCATAATCACAGGAGATGTAAATATGTCACAATGGCGACCACTGGGATAACAATGCTCATTATAAATACATAATTTGCTGTTGGTGACCTTGACTATCATGTGGATCATGTTTTATTTCATATTACTTGACTTTATCTCAAGTGTTGGACACGCTAGACCAAAGTGATCCCAAAGCGGCAAGTGAAGCACATATCTGACCCGCCGAACCCGTATCAGACATGTCCTGCCTGGAGACAGAGACAGACTGACACTACCCCAGTTTTCGGGCCAAACAGATGCAAAACATATCAAAAAGGTCGGTTTGATCGGAAATCGTATGCTATAACTTTGCAGAAGGTTTTGACAACGGTTTACGAATTATTCCACCTTATCAGAGATTTCCTATGAGAAAAAGTACGGCAGAGAAATCCAGTTGTCATTGAAACATATTACGGTAATTCCCCACATAGCCCCTCCCTCTGGTAGCTGCGGCAACCAGGGGGCATCATGATGTGATGTCTTTGTTGCGTCACAACTCTCCCCCTATAAAGCTGAGCGAAGAAGCCGCCATTAAAACACAAGAAGATAAAGAAGCTGCCATCAGTTTACGCCAAAGAAGGAGAAGGTATATACACACGTACGTACACATACAGGCCAGCACACTTTTACAATTTCACCAGGAATTGGCTAATTTAAATGCTAGAACTCGGAGAGCGGCGGGAAAACAGTTTTAAACAAATTGTTAACTTAATCGTCATTTTATCCAGTCTTTTGCCTGAAACCAGCTGCAGCCATGAATCCTACTGCACCTAGTTACCCCATGGCTTCCCTGTATGTGGGGGACCTGCACCAGGATGTTACCGAGGCCATGTTGTACAAGAAGTTCAGCCAGGCCGGGCCCATCACCTCCATCCGACTCTGCAGGGATAGAATCACCCGTCGCTCCCTCGGTTATGCCTATGTCAACTTCCAGCAGCCCGCTGATGGTAGGTTTTTCTTCTGACAAAATATAATAATATTAAGTTGTTAAGTAGTTAATCTACAAGTGGAGTTCAAATTCTCTACCTGTAAAGCCACTCTTTATTAATCATCAAGAACTGCTTACAATAACTCTGTCCTTTGGACGACCTGTGGGATGATAAGAGCACAGCATTTCTGTTATACATGACTGTCACCAATCCTCCTCTTTGGAGCGCGATCTGACCATGTTTTGATCAGCAAACAACTAATCATCATTACGGGTACGGTCGCACTGCCGGCGCACACGTACTGCAAAGCTGCAGTACAAAGGCAAAGGCTGCAATACATACAATACACCCAAAAACTATTGATAAAATAAGGAACACATCATTTTATGCTTCTCCAACGAGCACAATTCTATATTTTAAAAGGACGGATGACAAGATTATTTACAAAAATTTTTGGAGAGGTAATTTATTTTGCTCGACCAAGCAATCAGCTCCACCATTTTAATTTTAACAATGTATCTAATAAAGGAAGGAATCTGTCTTTCTGTATGTGTCTGTCTTTCTGTCTGTCCTTCGATTATCTCGACAACCGTTCATCCGATCTACTTCACACTTGGCGGGTGTATTACTGGGGAGCCAAGGATGTGCAGTGTCGAATTCGATGCAATTTGGACATGTGACACGCGTAATATTAATAAACTTTTGATTTGTTTTTGTCAGCATTGGTAATTGAGGAATGTGGAATCTGGAACTCTGTCACAAAGAATAAGGAAGGAAGAGAGAGAGCAAGGAAGGAGAGAAGGATAGAAGAATGAAGGGAGGAAGGAAGGAGGCAGGAAGGAAGAAAGGTCCTCTGTCCTTATTAGCCCGTTCCGAACAGGCATGTTTTGAACGGGCACTGCACTAGTGTATATAAAATATGGAAAAAGAGAGGTTTGAAATGTTTGGTGCGCCCACAACAGCCAGTCGATTTTGGGCTGACGTGCCCACAAAAGCCAGTTGCACAGAAGCAGTGTGGTCGCCGTATGGTCACGCTGAGACGAGAGCTGCTTGGCTTCACGCTGCAGTCCGGTCGCCAGCGGTGTGACCGTACCATTACTTCTCCAAGAGGGGGAGAATCACCACGGGTGAGACAAATATACATAGAAACAAACAACATGTACTTGGAAAAACAAACATAGAAATCAGATCAGATGACAACATATATTCGACAAAACATAAGTCCACGAAAATTGAAACGGCAATTACGGCACGTGGCCTATTCCTGCGATGGCTATGGCAGTAAAGGAGAGAAAAGGAGAAGGAAGTAATCAGGAGGGTGTTCGAGGGGGTGTTCGAAGTAGATGCTGGTGGTGTGTGTGCACTGGATTAGTCCCAATTAGTTCGGGTGTATGAGGTCGGAATTTTATCGTAGTGCCTCCAGCACTAAGCAGTGGAAAAGCCCTTGCAGCCATACAGACACCCCATGACCACAAGACAGGTCTGAGCACCATTCCCCGCAGCCACAGAAGGCCCCCTAACCCACAGAGAAACCAAGAACCCGCAGAGCAACACCCCACGGTGCACAAACCTGTCCCAGAGAGCACCAAGAGACCATGCACCCCTGATGCACACACATGCAACCCACCCCCATGCGCAGCCATAAGGACCCGCAAGCGCAGAACCCGGGTCGCGGTTATACGATAAAGCAATGGCTTCTGCTAACCAACGGACGGCGTTTTTCAGAATATATTGACTGACATGCATATGTGTAGGTGAAGTCTCATTTCAGGATTTAAGATAAAATGTCTCTTTCAAAAATGTACCAGATTTTACCCAAATTTCCGAAATTTTAGGATTGAATTCAGCACATTGGTGGATGTTGGTGTACGAATATTTTGATTTTTTTCCCCCAGCGGAGCGTGCCCTAGACACCATGAATTTTGACAAGATCAAGGGCAGACCACTCCGCATCATGTGGTCCCAGCGCGACCCGTGGCTGAGGAACAGTGGCATGGGCAACATCTTCATCAAAAACCTGGACAAGTCCATCGACAACAACGCCCTCTACGACACCTTCTCTGCCTTTGGAAACATCCTGTCCTGCAAGGTAGAAAGAGCTGATCCCCTTGAATTAGTATGTGGGGGAAGGCCGCCCAAAATTGGAAAAAATTGGAAAATTTTTGAAAAAATTTGAAAAAGAATTTGCATTGCAATATTTTGATTGTTGCTAATGTGCTTCAATATTGTTTTTCCAAGGTGGTTGGTGATGAAAATGGCTCAAAGGGTTACGGCTTTGTACACTTTGAGACCCACGAGGCAGCCGAGCGGGCCATTGAGAAAATGAACGGCATGTTACTCAATGACAGAAAAGTGTAAGTGGTTATATATTTACCCCAGTAATCTTATTTGATTTAGCCTGATATCAGATAGTATTGTCAACTCCCATCTTCAGTCTGACATGGCCTCCACCCATTTCCGTGGGGTAGGAAGATTTGATTTTCCCTAACCAATCACTAGAGACCGACGTATCCGCCTGAATCTGACGTCATATTAAGTCGACACTGATGTGTCGCCGTGCCAACATACCTGTTTTGCCGGGGTTTTAAGAGCGGAACGGCAATATTTAATTGAAAATATTTGTTGGTTGTTTAGTAACATGTTACTGCATTTTATCGACTAACTCAACCTCCAGTGTGTTTGGAAGTGTTTTGTTTGTTTTGATTCAATGGGTTATATACCAAGAAGAGAAAAATAACTTGGTAGAAAGAAGAGAACTGCCATAATCCAGCAATGCAAATTAACTTTACAGTAATTTAATAAGCACATCCAGTATGACTACATTTTGTTGTTTTCTTTGTTTATTTCAAATGGCAAACAGTAATGGATCCTCTATTCAAGTCCATAAACCATGATGCATAAATGGATCAAAGTTTTAATTTTGTGGCCAATGCAACAGATTTGTTGGACCTTTCAAGTCGCGGAAAGAGAGAGAGGCCGAGCTGGGAGCCCGTGCCAAACAGTTCACCAACGTTTACATCAAGAACTTTGGGGAGGACATGGATGACGAGAAACTAAGAGAGATGTTTGGAAAATATGGTGAGAAAATGTACAATGTTCACTTCAAAGTAAAGAAGCAAAAGCAAAAAGTAAAGTGCAATTTTATGTTTTTTGTTTGAATATGTTGGAGGCTTGGGAGTAGAAATCCTTGAGGCTTAACAAGCGGTGTCTAGTTTTAGGTCTGGTTCATCTTGGGCGTGCTCCAGTCCCTTGTTGTACACAAGTTCTCATTCACCCATTTTGGTGTTCGGAATACAAATCCTCTTAATTATTCCCAACAACCTTCCACACCCCAATCTTGACAACATTTTTACCAGAGGGCTTTATTTACCCTCTTGTGGTAAAAGTGCCAATCTCTCTTGTTAAGTCCCTATCGCCGAATGAGGCAACGCAAAGGTGATTGAGCCTATGGCCCATTGATGAAAGCCCTCGCATTTGTAGTATTCTGAGTATGAACAACCGGGTGTCTGTGGCGACATTCCCGGGAAAAATCACAAGCGGCACAGTTAGTGACGCGTTTTCACCCAGCAGTGGTTGGTCCACCGAAGAGGGGAGGCAGAGCTAACGCAACAGACTCGCTACACGTTTACTGTGGCTGAACAAACACAGAAAAGATCGATGAACACTGACGATGAAACTTGAAATACGAGTGCAAATCCATTCCAGATGAATCTGCAAGCTCAATTTTCATTTGCTCTGGCAGATTGGTCCGTCCACCCTCCCAATTCAAGCCGATTTAATGGTCGGGCCAATCACAACCGTTTATCAAATATGGGGCAGGTTTGATACGATGGTGATGCGATGCAGAGGACGATGCCATACCAAGATGGCTGCCGTTGCCGTCATTTTTCCTTCGCGCTGCGCTACGTCGCACGTTTGCTCCCATTGGTTATAGGTCTATCCAATTGCGTCCAGATACATTTTGGTCTGCCCCCGTTAAAAATGTCCCTTGGAAATCGAAAATGAACGGAGAGGTTCCAGACCAATACGCATTTGCGAATTGGTCTGGCGATGCCAGGCTAGCAAATCCAAAGAAAAAGAAACAAATTTGGCATTCAGATGAAGGCAAACGTCAAAAAAGCAAAGCGAAACCAAACCACCAGCAAACCAATTGACTGATGTCACACAGGCAACACTGTTACACCTGCAATTACTGATTTTTGCCACAGGTGCCGCCAAAAACAACGAAACTGAAATCTTTCAGATTGGCACTTTTAAGTTGCACCTTTTTGAAAGGCATCAATAAAATTTTTCTTTTTTTATTGTAGGACCTGTCCTGAGTATACGTGTCATGACTGATGACAGTGGCAAGTCCAAGGGATTTGGCTTTGTGAGCTTTGAGAGACATGAGGACGCACAGAAGGTTGGTACCACTTCCCGTCCAAAATGACAATTAGCAATTTTAGCAGAATCCTGTCTGCCATGTTTTGGTTGCTTAGGATTGAATGTTTTCCACTTATACTCAGTGTTTCAACATTTGAACAAACATTTAAAGTTTGTTCAAAAACAACAACCAATGAGGCTATTCTGATGGACAAAGCTTCATACTTGACATTACTCGAATGTTACCTGACAAAGTCTGCTGACTTTCCCTTAAGAAACTTAAGACTGATCTGAAACATTGAGGTTAACACTTGTAACTTTGCATTTACACCTAATCGAGTTAATGGCAGTAGTCCATCAGATTTGCTTTGGTTGTTACCATCTTAAAAATGTTTTATTTCACTCAAAATTCACATAAAACAAACAGTCAACAGTAGACATCTGGCAATTTGTGCAATTGACAACAGTATGTGTCAACTGTTGTCAAGTTACTTTTTCTGAGTATAGCTGTATCTGTAGGCTATAGTGGTCGCCTTCCACAGAACTTGGAGTTATGCCAGGACAGGGCTACCAAATAATGCAAAATATTTCCAGCCCAAAAACTGCACATGCCCAGAGTTCCTAGAACTAATCCAATTTAACAAGAAAAAGGCGCAGCTGGCTGCCATGCCCTAATGCCAAGCAGAGAAAACTATTAAATGGCTCTCCCCATTTTATCACTGTTGGAAGCTACAGTAGGTGAGACCATTTGATTTGACTTTGGCAATGGATCCTGTTCTAAGAGCAGTTCCAACACAGTAGACTATATTGGGAAAACACTGAGTGCCCATTGATGCATTAGACACTGTCAAAGTTTGATGCTTCATACAGTATTTGCTGCTGGATTTGTTTGAATCAGCTTCCCTTTGTGCGTTTTGAAGGCTGTAGACGACATGAACGGTAAAGAGCTGAATGGCAGGCAGGTGTACGTGGGCCGTGCACAGAAGAAGGGGGAACACGAGAATGAACTCCGACGCAAGTTTGAGCAGATGAAGCTGGACCGCAAGACAAGATACCAGGTGGGTAACGCTTCAAAGTCAAGTTTATTAAAAACTCAAAAAACTCCTTGGGGGGGAAAAGGAAGAAACCTTGAGAAGTGGCCACAGAATGAGGAATCTCCCTAGCAGGATGACTAGGCTGCAGTGGATGCCGAGTTGGCAACATTAATAGCATAATATGACAAGTCATATGTTATACGAAGTGCTAAGCTAGACAGAATTCGAGTATTTTTGCTGGTGCATAGTGCCGCAGGTAAACGGCTCCGGTAGGGATGTGGATGTCGAACACCTTCCCAAGCAGCTATTCGTTCTGTCAATTACCAATGATTCATTAAGAGCTTACAAAATAAGACTAACCTTTTTCTATGTTCCAGGGTGTGAATTTGTATGTCAAAAACCTTGACGATGGTGTGGATGATGAGCGCCTACGCAAAGAATTTTCTCCCTTTGGAACCATTACAAGTGCCAAGGTACGGCTTTATATTGAATTTCCTCAATCATTTAGAGTTGCAACTGGAGTGATTTTGGTGGTAGACTTTTAATCTTTGTCCATCATTACCAGTCTCAACAAAGCAAGTTTGCGTTACTGAGTACTGGATACTTGCTATTCCAGACTATGGATATAAATACTGAGAAATCTTAAGAGTCCATGAGCACATACCTACTTAACATTTTGACTTTACAAAATTAATGTCATCTTCTCTTGCAGGTGATGATGGAAGGCGGTCGCAGTAAAGGCTTCGGCTTCGTCTGCTTCTCCTCCCCAGAGGAAGCCACCAAGGCCGTGATGGAGATGAATGGACAAACCATCGCTACCAAGCCGCTCTATGTGACCCTCACCAAGCGCAAGGAGGAGAGCCAGACGCATCCCACCAACCAGTACATGCAGAGGATGGCCACTGTCCGTGCCATGCCCAACCCGGTCCTCAACCCCTACCAGCCTGCTCCTCCCCCTGGCTACTTCATGACCACCATGCCTCAAGTGAGAGGCCTTCTCTGATAGGAGGCTGACATTTTATTATTTTTGTTTGTCTCCATTTATAGTATTTGCTTTCCCAGCAATAACTATGAACCCTTATGTATCCCTAATCCCTAGAGTAGATTGTGCTGAGCTGATTATGGTAATAATGAAAACAAGATGGCACCAACAGGTGTTATTGTCAAATTTGTGTCATTCTTACCACCAGCCC
>OMKR01007817.1:6532-17081 GCA_900302355.1 Cyttopsis rosea
TGTGTGGCCCTCCTGCCACAGGAACTCTCTGGTCCTCAGGAATGGCTGGGGGTGCTTGAACTCCCACCTCTGAGATGAGATGAGGAGGTGTTTAAAATTTGAATTAAAATATACATGGAGTTTTTTTTAAACATCAATTGATTTATCCATTTTTTGCATTCTCATGTAGGGTTGGACAATATACATGGGACTCCAAGAGCAGTTGTAGATAGGGGTGTAAATGTATGGGTTAGAATATAATCACAGCTGATATTTTTTACTCTACTTTTTATAACAGTTATAGATGTAGCTGATAAAGATGTGACAGTACGAGGTATAGATGCATATAGATCATATAGATGTGATACTAGCAGGTTACTGACCACAACGTTACACCACTGGTTCAGCTTGATTGGCAAATCTCTGTGGGACTGGACCCACTTGGCGTAGGCTGGGTACATCACTGCCCCAGGACAAAACCAAATCAGCGTTAGTTTAGAACACATCTGTGAGTGTGTGTGTGTGTGAGTATGTCCATTTGTGTGTGTTACTAACCCGTTTCGCTGGTGGGTCTGACAGCGATGGGTTCTGCCAGCTCAGTTTTGCCTGAACGAGTCACCCAGGCCACCTGGACAAGTCAAGAGAAACCAGTTTATACATTTTACATTTTAATCACAATCTAAGACGTGTTGTAATGTAGCTTTAACTAAAAAGCATACAGTGATAATGTATAATTTAAATAAAATCCTACGCAGCCAACAAGGTCATGCTCACCTCTGGAGCGAAGTCTTCGATGTGAGACTTTTCCTTCTCAAGTGCGGCCTGAGAGACGAACATGGGGAAGTAGCAGTTCTCCACGCCCAGCTTCTTGATCTCCCGGTCAAAGAACTCCTTGATGGACTCCCAGATGGCGAAGGACCACGGCCGCAGCACATAGCACCCACTGACGTCGTAGTACTCGATCATCTCTGCTTTAGTGATCACCTGGGGTGAGAGATTCCACATTGATGGTTATACATTGAATTGATTATTTTTATGGATTTATTAAGTCAGACTATTTATTAGGTCAGACTGCCAGACTGTAGAACGGAGAGAAAAAACACTCAGGTGGACTTGTCTGGAGGGTTTCTCACCTGAGAGTACCAGTCGGCCAAGTTCTCCTCTTTCTTGGCCTCCAGCCCCAACCTGTCAAAAACAATGCAAGTGCAAACAATGAAACTTAGGCACAGACTGGAATGCACTTCACCATGTAGACATTTCTCAAAAATTATCAATCCAGTTGGTAATAATAAACAAACATATTTTATACTATATATGTGACATCATCAGGCCCCATCAGTATGGGATGCAACATTCAGTCATTCTAAATGTCTAGCTGGCTCATAAAAAAGCTTAAGCTGCTGGTAAATCAGTCTACATCCACTCTGGAGACCAGGTCTTATTCAGTTGAAGACATACACTCAGTGTGCACTACATCCAATACACCAGCTCTGCCATGAATTCTACTTTTATGAAGTTTATAATGTTCCGATTTTGTTGACAGAGTCTGAAATGTGTCAATTCAATTATATGTTCATGACTGAGGTCATGATAAAATGTGGTGTTCTACTGAACTACATAATATTGAGAGGTGTTTCTAATTTTTTGTCCTCCCTATTTACATACATGAGGGGGGCAGAATATTAGAAACACCTCTGAATATAATGCAGCTCAGTACAACACCACCACCAACTATGACCTTGATGCCAAAACATAATTGAATTAACACCTCTTCTATGACAGCGTAAAAAAAACTGAACATTAAAGGCAACATAAAGATAAATTTATGGCTGAGCTGGTGTATTGGATTACATTGGATTGTACAGGTGTACCTAATAAAGTGCACACTGAGTGCATTTGTTGGTAAAACAGAAAAAGAAGCAGGCGAATCATGATAATCATTTAGAAGTGTACTACAACCAAGCAAACATCAAAAATCATGCCCAAGTATAACAGACTTGACCTGCCATGCAGGAAGCTTTGCAGCAGACAAATGCACAACACAAACAGATCAGAATCCTTCTCTTCTTGAATCAACACAGCTTGGGCTGCACAATTACATTGGTCACATAAACAAATGCTGTAATCACAATTACAATCTCTGAAAAGATTGCAGTGTTTGCATCTAAGGTCAACATCCTGATGATGTTCATGCTTGTCTACCAATTCTCTACAATAACTAGATGTGGAAACCAAAAAATAATGATTGTGATTAATATTATTATTTATGCAATGTTTCGTTTTCAAACCAGAAGTGTGGCAGTTTTCTGGTTAATCTGTTCAACCACGGCAGACCAGAACACTACTGAAGCAACACGAACACAGCAGCTTTTCCAGGCAGCAAACCAGTGCTAATAACTCACCCCAACTCGATTTGAAAATTAAATCCCTCTTCAAAGCCACCTCTTGTTAGGAGGGATGGCCTGTCTTCAGACTTCAGGTCAAACAAAACATTTTTTTCTCTCCTCCACTAGTTAATGATAGTACATCTGCCAATCTAACAAACTTAACTCTCAAACACTGCAGTCAAAACCCTGGAGCTGCATTATCACATTGGGAAGATCAAGGCACCAACACGGTGATGTTTAGGGGTTTAATTCATAGTTTTGTTTCAATGAATGGAGCATGGCTTTAACACTTCCAGGGTTAGGGTATCCACTGGAGTGACCTATTAAAAATGTGCTCCATTTACTGATAACAGAGGGAGAAAACAAGGACTCCATCAGTAATTAGATATATATTAGTGGTGGATATAGAATAACGTGTATATTATTATATTTAAAACGTTTACATTTTCACACTGCAGAAAACCAAACCAACAACAATGTGATTGGGCAAAGCGTCACAAAATCATGAGACCAAACTGCTCAGTAGCAAAGTGCACTGGATAAATGAATGACAGCAAATGCAAACAAGACAGAAATCTTATTGTTGTCGTTCAGGGGAAGGGCTTTTAATTGGCTAGCACACAGGCACTGAAAATGGCAGCAACCCATGAGCCAACCTGTTAATAATCCTCAAGACATGTTGTAATCTACACATCTGTAGATCATCATTCCACCAAATTCAGACACAGTAAACAGGAGCATTGAACTGTCTCTGGGCTGTGTATACCGTTAATTTATTATAGGACACATCGGGAACTTGAAAGATGACAATATATGTAATTTGTTTACAATAAAATGCTGTAATTTTGTTCCCAAAATTACCACAGTTATTGGTGACCACCAACAGTGATGATGTTTGGAAAAACATCATCTTCTAAAGTTTAGACTGTGTAAGCTAGCTTCTCTGCTCCAGCCAGTCTCTCACCGTGTTTGCTTCTTGGGTCCTTGTCCCTCCCCAGCTCCGCCTGCTCCTGCCCCTCCAGAGGCCTCCTTTCCCTGGCCTGCTCTGTCGCCTTTGCCCTTCTTTCCTCCTCCGCCTCCTCCTCCCTGTTTCTCAGACTTGTTCTCCTTCTCCTTGCGGCTCTTGTCCTCCCCTCCAGAAGCTCCAGCGGCGGCCACAGGCTTGTAGTCCTCTCCCGTCAGAGTCTTGTACTGGCTCTTCAGGCCCAGCAGGGTCTTCACAGCCTCGTCAACCTGCTCCTGGAGGGGAAACGGTTGCTTTTTAGCCTGAGTGGGATTGATTGGTAAAATGCTCTCCTATGTCAGGGCCTAAAACTAACTTTTAGAAGTGATTGCCAAGTTGGCAACCATTCAGCAGCTTCTTTATAACTGAGTGATGATCCTATATAATCATAATCCACATTCTCTCACTTGTTCTTGTTCTGAGTAAATCAATACGGCAGGAAAATGTCAAGTGGTTGACAACGGGGCAACCAGACTACATGAGATGGTTGACAATGGCCCAAATATGGTTACCTGGGGGCAACCGTTATTGTCGGGTCCTGTTTGTAAATTCTGATAAATTAAACTTGCAAAGATAACATAAAGCTGAACCCAGTTGTAGTGCCACCAAATATACATTTAAGAAAATCTGTAAATGCACTTTACCTTGGGGGCCTTTTCAGATTTCAACTTCCTCACTAGGTCCCCTAGCTGGGTGACCTGAGAGAACAGCTCCTGGGCCTGAGGGGCTGGGTTGGACTTGGGCTGGGCAGGGCTCGCTTGGGCGGGGTTGGCTGTAGTCTGTTGTCCTGGTTTGTAGTCCTGCCCCGTCTGCTGCTTGTACTCTGCTTTCAGAGCCAGAAGCTGCTTCACTGCCGCATCAACTTGGTCCTGAAGAGAAGAGGAACTTATTTTTTGTACTTAAAATGCATTGTATTGTAATACAATACAGAATTACTGAAGATGTGTTAGATACTGTGATTGTTAAGTACTGTAGTATCTGTAATATCAGTCATAAAAGGTGTTAATATTAGTTAGCTGTATCAATAGTATAAGTACTAGTTTAAGTCTTACCTTGGAGGCTTTGTCAGCCTTCAGTTTCCTGACAACTTCACCCTGCTGAGAAACCTGCTCATACAAGCCAGCGGGAGCAGCAACTGGAGCCTGAGGAGCCACGACCTGAGGAGTCGGGGCGGCTCCAGGTTTATATTCCTGGCCTGTTGTCTGCTTGTATTCGGCCTTCAGGGTGAGCAGCTGCTTCACTGCCGCGTCTACCTGGTCCTACAGAGGCAGATGGACAGATAAAATATATGAAGTACAAAAAAACGTATTGGTATTGCAACGGTGAATTGGTGTGCAATATAACACTAGAATCAAGTGACGGATTATAGTGTAAGCCTGAAAACTACCAAGTTGATAAACTTTCCCGACTGTAAAGGTGAGCTGACATCAGTAAACCTAACCTGGTAAAAAAGCATATGTGTGCTAAAGGAAGCCAAAACCCAAGTCTAGTCCAGTGCTTTTTTGGCTACTGTACGTATTGTAATACAACATATTAACAGATCCCATGCTCAATAGTTATTCAGTCACATTTTGATCATTGTTTTTTCTAACTTTTATATTATTTCGTTACATTGTTTTTCATTCAATTTTCTCTCATGTACCCACTGTGGTACCAACTAGGGGTACACATACCCCCATGTGAGAAATGGTGGTCTAGTCAGCCATTCAAAAACTTGCCACACATCTGTTAGTCCAAATTGAGAATTTACAGTGGGGGGCAACTACATTTTTCTGTTTGGCTTCTCTAGAGTAAATTCTAGCGAGTGAAAACACATTTGGTGGCACAACGTGAATTAGGCAAGTCATTCCTATACGGCAGCAATTTAAATGAATTCTACAACACATTCCATTCTTGCACACACCTTTCCGTGATTGGATACTGCACATTTTTGTGTTGCAATGTAAATAATAAAGTGATTTATAGAAAACTGTGAAGACGGCAAAATCAAACTACACAACCAGGATTAATAAGGTTTTGCAGAGTGGCCAATCATGCAGGCAGCTTGAGACACCGCAATGAGTACTGCTTCGGAATACCTTGGGGGCTTTCTCAGACTTCAACTTCCTGACAAGCTCTCCCTGTTGAGCGACCCGCTCATACAGGCCAGAAGGAGGGCAGGAGGAGGAAGAGGAAGAAGAGGAGGAGGAGGAGGATTTGCTGCTGGCAGGAGCTGGGGCTAGTGGGATCATTCCAGGTTTATAGTCCTGGCCGGTGATCTGTTTAAACTCTGCTTTGAGAGCGAGGAGTTGCTTTACTGCAGCGTCAATCTGGTCCTGGTATCACCAACAGTCAGAAACACACCTTGTACCATCTCACTCTACAAATTTAACTGGATGGGGTGTACGACACGGGGAGGGGCAGCGATTGGGCAAATGGCAATGAACACAAGCACCGTATGGGATGAATCGCCATGGACTCAACACTGAGTTGACAAACAACGATGGAAACGAACAGCGTTTAGACAAATGGGGACGGACACGAGCACTGTCTGGACAAATGTTCATGGACTGATGAAATGATTGGACACATGGTGTTGGACACAAGCAGTGTTTGGACATATGAGGGAGGAACACGAGTTGTAACTGGCTAGCAGCTGCATACCTTGGGTGCCTTCTCTGCTTTTAGTTTCCTGACAAACTCGCCCTGCTGGGTCACACGGGTGAACGGACAGGGGGTGGCGTCAGTGGTTGAAGTGGGTGGAGGTGGTGTGGAGGTAGTGGGAGGAGTCATACCAGGCTTATAGTCCATGCCAGTCTCCTGTTTGAACTGAGCCTGAATAATAAAACAGAAGACAAGCTGATTATCCAATGTAAACATAAGGGGAACATTTAGCTGTAGTATAAATATCACTAGTCACAATCCAAATATCCTCAATTACAACTAGGAATGTACACTAGCATCAGCTACAGGTCAGACACCAGGCTAAAATACAGTATTCTATAAGAGAATATATCCCAAATACAAATCTGCTACCAACAGCCATGATAAACATAGAATTGAAAGAAAAGCATCTAGATTTTTCTGCCTTTCTGGCAAAAATAGGCTCAAAAAATATCTCAAAGGAAAGAAATTATAGCCCAAGTTACTTGAGTGAGTCCAAGTACAGAAAATCCAAGTAACTGTATTATGTTCAAGTGGCTTAAATTAATTATTAAATCATTTAAACTATAACCAGTTAAGTCAAATATACCTAAAGTTGCAGGTTACGTACCTTTAGAGCAAGCAGCTGTTGGACAGCCTTGTCCACCTCTTCTTTGGGGGCCTTGGCAGTCTTTAGCTGGCGAACAGCCTCACCCAGAGCAACAATGTTGGAGAACAGGTCACCAGATGGCGCTGCGGCTGAGACTGCGGTTGGAGCTGGAGCTGGAGCTGGGGCTGGGGCTGGGGCTGCCTTGGCCTTAGCAGGGGCAGCGGGCTGATAGGAAGCGGAAGACGGGTTAGAAGTATGGATATACTGTATACTGCAATATGAACTGAGGCACTCCAAGGAGAACTTCCAATGATGACAGCTGATTTTTTGATACACATGAAAATGTCTTCAGAGGAATCTTTCTTCACTACAACCTGGGACCCAACATTGTCATTAACATGTCAACTCTATCTATACAATAGAGCAAGCAGGATATGGAAGCAGAGCCATGAACTAACATGAAGTTCATTAATGTTAAATATTAAGATGAAATTTTTAATACATCAGCCAAGTAGTGAGATTGCTCTACATGTACTAAAGCCACGTCCTTTGTTAAAAGATTTTTGTGACTGTCTTCAAGTCACAAAGGCAGGAACATGTCTTTCTGTCTTATCCCTGACGCCCCAATCATGGAACGAGCTCCCCCCGTGTGTCAGAACGTCTGAATCGCTCCCCATCTTCCATTGCAAGACCCATCTCTTCAGACTACACTTGGACCCTACTTGCACTGGCCCGTCTACTCCATGAGCATCTCTTTTCCCTTTACTGTCTAACACACTTTTATTATACTTTTAAAAACGGTCTCTAACTCTACTAGTACTGCTTGTTTCTAGAGAACGTTTAACTGTGACATACAATTGGTTTGATACTGTGACAAATGTACTCATTTTAAATCGCTTTGGACAAAAGCATCTGCTAAATGACAATGATGGAGAGAGACGCACTGTGTTGCTGGTGACTTGAGGCTTGTTCTTGGAGCCAGAGGTGGGCATCTCCTTGGTGTGGCCGTCAGGGATGTAGAGCAGCACGCAGGGACTCTCCTTACAGCTGTTAGGACTACACACAAAAACCCACAAAGGCTGTTAAATAAATACAATAATGAAATAACCATATTCATAAACCGAAGAAGCGAGATTGAACAGTACAAGCTTGCTAGTTAAAATCCTGAATTGGTATTAAATATCTGACTGAGGGAAGAAAAACTCTGCTCCTCAACTCTACCAAAGTACTCTTGAGCAAGGCAAGTATTAGCAGCTGCTGGTTAGAGGCAAAGAATAGATTATGATTATGATTGTACTTTTCAGCTCCAGAACAATGGTTGTATAAGTGGCAGTGAAACATTATTAATGTAACTAAACAGAAAAACTGAGCATATAGCCTCTGTCAACCTCCAGTATGTAGACAAGGGGTGTCCAACTCATTTTAGGCAATCAATCAACTGATCAAGGTGATCCTTATATGTCAATATGCAGCACAGAATACAGTATGTGTTTATGCTTGTAGTGGGGGGAAATAAAAGAGAAAGTGATGTTTCAAAGTCTAATTCCGATTCTGGCAGCACGATGAGCCAAACGCCAAAGCCAAACGCCATCCTTCTGCCACCATCTCACCTGATTGGCTCGTAGGGCTGGTCGCAGATGTAGAAGCCTCGTCTCTGGAGCTGAATGATGTCACCCTTCTTCACGGTCTTCAGACAGGCGTCTCCTAGCATCTTCTCCTCCACCTGGGAGAGACACACAAAATGCACCAATTGAACATTTTTGGAAGGCAATAACAAGAGGGTATCAATCAGAGGGTTACCAAAGTAACATCAGAAATACACAACACACACAGATCACCCCAAACACATCGACAATGAGACACACAAGCACAGACCTTGCTGTCTTTGTTGATATAGTCCTTAAAGTCGTCATCCTTTCCCAGGACTGGTTTGGTGATGAGATGTTGGTAGTTGACGCAGACGGTGGGCAGCGGAGGGGCGCGCTGGGTGTCGGCCAGCCAGGTGATCTTGGTGGTCTTCTTGTAGTCTCTATTCTCCAAATCCAGACGAGCATCCATGGATGTGACCTTACCGCTGGCATCCCTGTACAGTAGGAGACAGCTTTTAGAACTACATGGTAACATGTAGCTAAAATACAAGTCAATCATTAATATATTTTATAATAATAATATAATAATTTTATCTTAACATCTAGCCACATCTTCAGCAACATGTACTTAGTTTAGGAATAAAATTATTGTACATTAAACTCTCAACTGTTATTTTTTAAACTTACAATTTCTTTGATATTTTTTTACCGTCAATATGAATACTACAATTCTCCATGACAATAACAATTTAGGTAGTTTGGTGATATTTCGTTGATCTGTTTTGAAATACCTCGAATGATCTTGGTTTCTATAACCACACCCAATTAAGGCATTATTATCAAAAGCCATTTAAAAAGAAAAATAGTAATAGGAAATAGTAATCCTAGCCTGGTAAATAACCTGGTGTTTAGGTTTATGTTTAAGTGATAATACTGCATATGTTTTTGGTTTCATTTTTAAGTAAAATGAATAGCATGGAACAACTATATAGTGACACAGTATACAGTAAATTCAAGTGTCCACATGCTACCTTACTCTTAAGGTGGTTATAGCACACATTGCGATTTTACTTTAACAAATGCACACCAGTCTATTCATACTTGTTGATCTTGGTGATGATGATGTTCCCCCAGTTGATGAAGGTGACAACCTCTCCTTCAGAGAAGGTTTCCGCATCAGCACCCTCCACCAGAACTCTTGGGCCAAACCACACCTCCTTCATCCCCACCTCCGTGTTCTACACCAGAGGAGAAAGGATAAACAATTTTAAATATGAGGGAGAGAGATATGATCGACACCCATTCTCTAGAACATTTCTCTTACAGGGTTCTATACAGATGAGCCATCCACAGTGTTGCCATCAAACATTTCTATCCCAACTAAACACTCATGGAGAACCAGGCAGATCAACTGAAATCGCAATTTGTTAAAAACAGAAAGTGGAACTCTTTTGGCCCTACCTGGTTCATGAATAGAAAGATTTTTGTAAGGTCTGGTCACCTTGGGATGCTTGGCTGTCTCCTTCATCTCTTCTGCTGCCTCTGGAACAGACACCGGAACCACATAGGAGCTGGACAGGGCTGTGAATCTGGGAGCGACTGGGTCAATAACCTAACACACACATAAACAAACCAGAGAGAAAATGTATTGTAATTAGTGCAAAGAGGCAGTGAAAGAGTTTTGCGGTAACCATGACAACATGCTATTCCCCTCACACAGAGGATGCTGGGTCATGACAAAACGATGGGTGACCATGACATAAGGCAGGCAGCCGTTCCGTTTCAATAATAAAATAAAAAAGACCGACAGCATTAAAAACTGGTGGCAGACATCTGACTGAAAGCGGTTCCCAATGAAGATTAGACAATTAAGAAAATAAAAAAATGACTGATGACAGGTGGACAGGTTCCACAAGAAAAGCATGTAAAGCAGTGCAGGATTTGCTGCTATGTTTAGTCCACTGGCTACAATGGTGATAAGTCACTATTTATTGCAAGCCACATCTTTTACTTTACCAGCCAAATAGATGTTTAGATATAAGACCACAGAAATCTCCAAGTGATGTCTGGTCACCTTTTAAAAACGAACTTAACTACATGTATTGGTCTATCTGTAGCATTTCATGAGTCACATTTAATAGATCTGGTTTCATCACTGGTGATCATTGGCATCATCACTTGAACTGGAGACTAACCGAATGTATATTTGTTGTCCTATA
The DNA here is from genome assembly GCA_900302355.1 of Cyttopsis rosea. NCBI lineage: Eukaryota > Metazoa > Chordata > Actinopteri > Zeiformes > Parazenidae > Cyttopsis > Cyttopsis rosea. The sequence goes on from OMKR01007817.1 coordinate 16,942, forward strand.
TGACGGGAATACAGTGATCCTGTTTGTTATGAACAATATACAATAATTAACACATTGAATGTAATGTATCATTTTGGTGTTGACCATTTAACTTATTGTTGGCTGCTGGCCTGTAAGACAATGAAGCGACTAAAGCTGGA
>OMKR01007820.1:7602-27625 GCA_900302355.1 Cyttopsis rosea
TAGCAGTAATTAACCCAGCAGCCCTTGACCCTCCTTCCTGTTCCCTGCTCTCCTTTTGCTCTCCTGCAGCCCTCAGTCTACAGAATAAGGTGAGGACATTCTAATGAACCGCCTCACTCAATACTAAGAAGACAATTAGCTCAGGATATTTGGACAGGGTTTAGCTAAGGTCATTTTTAATAAAATGTTACAAACAAAATAAACAGCGCCCTGTGAACTGCACTACAGTTGGATTTGCAACTACTTTGCATAGGTAATTTGTTTTAGGCTCATTCTACACGTAATCGAGCTTTACACTGAATTCAACAAACAATAGCCCCTTTTACAGAGATCCTGCAATAATGCCGTAAAGACGACCCGTCAATATCACAGCTTTGCCGCCTTTGTTTGGTTCAGTGTAAAAAGGCAACGTTATGTACGTTAACATTGGGTGCCACTATATTCACAACGTTCATTCAATTCATCAACGAATCTCTCTTTAAATTATGTACTTTTCAATTTGTGTGCTGCCTTCAAACACTATATAAAGTAAGTGTTAAACTCTTTCAATCAATGAATATGGTAAACGGCTGAGCAGACTGCTCGCCATCGCACCGTTGTACTGGAGAAGAACCAGGGGAGACCGAGCTCTCCGAAATATTTTGTAAAATGTGGATGTAAAATCTAGACATGTGCACTACAACAGCTGCCAGAGGGGGGGATTCCCACAGTCTGATTCAGTGTAGGCCGCTTTATGTTCTCCCTCTCAGTCCCTCTCCTAGTTAACTTGACAATCCCCATTCCAGCCGTTATGACTGCAGTAAAACAGAGCCCGTCAACCCACCCTTTTTATCATTAGATTGTACGTGTCTCAGTTTAAAAGAAAACTTTTAATTCATTGGAAGCTGGTGTTGTACCTCTGAGGATGTCCTTTGCAGTGATGATGGATACTGATGTGCTGCCTTGCAATAGTTGCATCACTGTGTGGCCAATAATCACAATGAGGATGGTCCTCCTGGATATCACTGCCAGATGAAAAGGGCTTAAATGGGCCGGCTTAGCCCTGATCTATGTGTGGCAGCTTCAGTTCTAATTCTATTCATTCACAACAGGGGAAATATGCCTATAATAATGCTTACTATCAAGACAGAATGGTATTCATTATGTCCCAATTAAGAATCTGAAACTATTATCATTTTTTCCAATTTACCCTCAAACATTCGGGTCGTTTATCCTCTTTACGCCTGAGAGGGGACCACGATGTGGCAGATGAGACCGAGGCCAGATTGAACTTGACACCACTTTGCTGCTTTGTTGTTCCCCACCATGACGGGGCTCGTGATTTTATGAGCGCCGCCTGGAGTGTCGGGGCCAAGCTGCCCACAAGCTGCCCCCGTGGACGGCCTAACGAGAACAGACTTGTGCAGAACGGAGGAGAGGCTGACTCACTTACATGCTTGTGAAAACACAGCTGTGTTAGAAAGCGATGGAGATGGGGGACAGGAGAAGGGCAAAGATAAAGGGCAGGGCACAGAACAGGAATGTACAAAGTGGTAAATACACACACAAAAAAAACCCCACGAGGATCATTTAATCACGGTTGAACATCCGGATGGAGCTGTGTTGGGGTCCTGGGTTGGAGCAGGATAAACATCCTGAATAGAATGTCCAGCATTTCAATGGGTTATGTGAGCCTTGAAAGGCCATGTTTAGCACAAGTGAAAGAGCAGGGGATGAAGAGTCACGATCAAACCCTCCAGAGAAAAAGTGAAATCATCAGTTTTTCTTCAGAAAATGAGCCGGCTGGCATTGACTCATGGCACCAGAACAAGCGATGTGTTTGTGTGTTGTGATGTTGTATGAGATAAAATATAGTTTGAGACCGTGGTACTACTCTGAGAGGTGAGAGGTTTCTGAAGTCAAACTTTTGGCCTCACGGAATTCACGTGCCTCACACTCCAAGCAGGGGTGAGATACAGGAAGGTTTCAGCACTACAGTGCGAGTCCTGAATGAATACACGTATTTCCTCTACACAAACATCATAGCATACAGTCAAAATGTGATGCAAAGAAAAAAAGGTTCATCCACATTTCTATTTTGCAGAAATAGTCAGTATACACATTATATTATCTCTATTTATGGGTTTTGGACAATTTTAATGATATGGTGAGAAACCTTAAAATGATCTCCTGCTCCCACTGAAAATTGTATTAAGACATATTTTTGCCAATGGTGGCTAATGTTGCCAAAATTTGTTTTTGTTAAAGCAATGGCACTTCGGCCTTTTCAAATGTAATTAAAACTCTATTTGACACGGTGTGGTCCTTTTAATACTAAATCACAAAAAGTTGAAGGGGGAAAATAAAGTGTCACTAGGCAAGCTCCCATTCACATTATCACACAATGTTCTATCTGCGTCTGTGCATGGCGTATTAGGGCGAGGGAGAAAAATGCCATCTCTGACGCGCCTCTGTAATCAATGCACAAAGGAGGCGCGTGTTCAGAGGACCTACCTCTGTGACACAATTACCTCGGAAAAGAAAACAAAAAATCAAAGGGATGGAGATGATTGCCCTTCTTGTGTTGGGAGTCAGATATTTTCTCTGTATGGTTGCAAATTGCAACCTTACACAGCCTGCAAATGCACTCTTACACAGACAAACAGCCTCGCAGTCTCGCCTGCAATACAACCCACCGGATCCCATACCCATTCTACATGAAATTCTAACCGCCGTGAAAGGTTGCATTAACAAGACAAAGGAGGGAAAGTGAGGAAAAAAAAGTACGTCCAGGATTAAGAGAGGAATTGTAGAAAGTTGAGAGTTTGGACAGAAAGAAAGCGAGCGAGACGGACGGGAAGCAAGGACTAAATTGAGTGAGAGAAATGGAAGGCGCTGTTGCGGGGGCCGAGAATTAAATAAAAAGCTCAATTGAGAGCAGAAAAGGTATTCATTGGTTTGAAGTTGAGGAGCTTCTCGCTTCGGCAGGTGCCTGCATTGGTAAACAAACAGAAAATAGCATCAGCACTGATAAGGAGAGAGAGAGAAAGTGCAGAGGGAAGGAAATGACATTCAAGATGACGAACGTTGGCAAGAAAAATGAAACTCACGCAAACAGAAAAAAAAGAAAGAAAAGAGACAAACTAAGGGGTAAAAGCAACCATATAGGTGCATTTGGGGAATAACGATTGAAATAACCCAAGCACATGCCCTGTAATACCAATAACCATCAATCCCAGCAGTAGCCTGACAAATGCCACATGCACAAAAACACACACAGAGCTTTAAATTATGCTTGACTCTTAACAGACTCCAAGATACTGAGATGCCGAGGAGAAGGCAAAAGAGAAGAAGAAGAGAGCTTTCCCCCTAAATAGATCGGGTGTTTGTGTTATGATGTCTGTGTCAATGCTGCCAACTTAAATGCAACGTCGAGCCTTGGTTTTGTATCCTGGACAGGGGCTCCAAGTTGCGTCGACCCATCTGTCAGCTATCTGCGTGTCACCTAAACTTGATCACCTAGATGTGTTGTTTATCTGCCTTTTCTTTGTGAGAGAAATGAGACGCCAGGCCAGCTGCCTGCTCTCTTTTTGAATACCTGCCTGTTTTTGATGCAAAATAATCGACAAGAACATTGAGGCATTTGGCATCGCTACTGGGTTTGAGGCTGGCACTGAGTGAAGCTGAGTTTCAACCCATTCCTAAAAATCCCAGCCGAATACATTTTGATTAAAGGAAAGAGAAACTGTTTTTAGATAACAAAGTCAACTCAAAGTTAACTCAAAATCATACTACTCAATTTTCAACATGAAAATGCCATGAGAACAGAACAGACTAATTACATGAAGATCTCGGGTGGAAAGTCTCCCCCCAAAAATGAAATGTGTCTCATGGATTATTTTTCTTAAATTAACACATTACACATTCACAATTCAGTCAAAACTAGGATCAAAACTTTGTCTTTTTTCCCCTCCACTTTCTTAAGCGGTGTTGGCATTTGTCAGATGCAAGATGACATCATATTAAAATCTAGGAAGACGAGCTGTAAAACTGACATATCATACACATCATACACACCTGATGCAGCTATAGTGTTTGAAGGTACTGGCTGCCTTCTGACATTCCAGACATAACTGGATCGCACCGGGATAGTCTTCCTCCTACAGGGAAGATGGGAGTGAGGTCAACCAGCGGCATCTGGGACAGTTTGGAATTATATCCACTCGTTATGGCCATTGTGCACATGGCCTGGACAATGTGCATATATGGACAATCACGGTATGGTCCTTCTAAAAACTTGTTGCATACGGTGTCATTGACCTTAAATTCTATCTGCATTGAATATTGAATATATCTGTAATGAAGCTATTACAGATAAAACCTTGACCTTGTGTGTTTGTGTGTGTGTGTTACTGTACCTCGAGCATCTCACTCAGTCGTACATCTGTTCTTTGCTGCAAGGATGAGAATCAAAAGATCAAGTGTTGGAGTTGGGAGGCATTCACAAGGTCTGACTGCAGCTGCAGAGGGTTGGATCTGAAGCTCAAAGAGACAACAGAAGGGCTCGATGCCTGCAGGGGCTTTAACCTGAGTCCTGTTCTTAAACTGTGAACTCTCTTTTCATGAGAAACCTTTAATACAGAAACACTCTGCCGGTGTATGACAGTGTTTGGTTTAAGGCTGTCGAACCAAGATAACTTTCACATTAAATGTTTAACACATTTGTAAAATGTGGTTTGCACTAGTCCTGTAATTCCAATCCAAAACTTCAAGGTTTACGCTTGAGCTCATATTCGCTCTTAAAATGAGGAAATTATTTTCTTGACATTTTCTCTTGTTCTAATCGCTTGATTTGGGTTTTTTTCTTTGTTACTTGAGATGCTGGGGATATTTTTTCATCCGTTTTTATTTTTGTGACCATGCCATGTCCATATCGACAGATATAGATATAGATTTTCTGACCACAACTCGCTATGCTGGTTTATCAAATTCTCAGCAGCTGCCTTTCACTACTGGCACATGCTTCATCTTGCCTCATCAGCCACCAACAATAGAGACAGCATATAGATGAGCATTGACATGTATGACACAAATACATTGAATGGCCGTTTCATAGTGAGTGCTAGCGAAAAAATACATTTACAGAGGAAAGAGACAAACAAAATATTTTATTTGATGCATTTTTCATCTCTACATTAACCAAACACTGTGAATCACATGCTTTAAAATGTAAACATTTTAACATGTTTTATAAAAAAAAAAAATATATATATATATATTTATTTTTATAAATGTTTATAAAACATGTTAAAATATTAGTTTTAAATACACCATCCACTGCTTTACCAGGGTCTTGATGGTTCTCAGAGACTTTAGCAGGCCTGTGAGCAGTTGTCGTCTTCTCTGATTGGCCAGCAGCCCCAGACTGGCTTCAGTGAAGCCCTCCTTGGCCACGCCCAGCTGCCTGCACCAGCCACAGCACAGAGGTAAGCAAAGACAGCTGATGGTATAGCACCACATAAAGCTAATATCACTACGTTTAATAAGCTTTTTAACAAATCAAACAAACATTTAAAGATAACAACAGGCCGTGCTCAATTGCAAAATAATATTATCAAAGGTATGACTGCTGGAGAAGTTATCCTGTCTCCTGAAACGTATTTCATGGTGCCATAATCTAAAAGGCTTGCTTTGTGAGTGTACAAAAAAGAAGAATGCTAATTACCTTCTTGCATTCGTGCAGATGACCGCTGCTAGCTGTAAATTGGTTTGCAGTGCAGTCACTCTCTCCAACTCCTGTGAATAAAGGTACTAGTTAGCCACAAAGTGCACTGTTTAACCAACGGAGTGTACAAACGAAATTCACAGCAAACATCCAACAAATACTGTAGATGCCGCCCTTAATACTCAGGATTCATTTGAATTCTTTGTTCGAAAAATCAGATAATTCCTATTGTACACATATCTTTCTGCTCTATGCAACAGCCAGGAAGTCCTTTTCTACCGCACCTGAGCAACAATGACAGATAGAAAGTGTTCCTAACAGGATTAAGTGAGCAACTTATGAAAACACACACCTGCGCCAGGGCTCAACATAAGTACTGGCCCGGTGGCCATGAAGTTCTTCATTTAAAATCCTTCTAATCCATCATTGAAGACATACAGTATATAGTGACAAAACCACTTGCATAAGGAGAAAAATAATAAAATGTTAAAATAATGTCAAGACAATAAATGATTTCAGGGCCAGTGGATTTAGAGAGTTACTGGCCAAAGTTGAGCTCATTGTTAACCCGTGTGCACAGGGACACATTAACATCTGTAGTAACTGTATTCTGTGTGCTGTAGACACACTATGATGATACAAATTACGATATGTGATAAATATCCTGCTGTGATGTTTATGTGATGTGTCTAAAAACGGAGCAATGGCACATTCGAGAGTGTTTTGTGGCCTGTTAAAAGAACACTACTGGAATCAGTAGATTTATTTGTCATTTTAAGGAGTCCTTTGTGAATTATGTATTCCTTGGTTTGATGTGCCAGCTGTCCCGCCTCAGGTGGCACATGGTTGTTCCTTAACCCTCATTGTGTGACGCTCTACAAATCTAAAATAAATGGCCCCATCCTCGTAATTCTGTCATAACCAAAACAACTGTTTGGCAAAATAATATTGCCTGGAAAGATAAGTTTCAACGTTGATAAAAGGATGAAGAAAGGCGCCCTTGATGGAGATGACACCATCAATGGTGCCTTTCAAAGTGATCTCTCCTCATGATCTTAAGTGTTCATTCATATGATTAAGAATTCAGAAAAATGGTCTAAAAGACAGCTGGTTTTCTCTGAGGTGCTAATCTGTTGCCATTGGCCCTCTCTTGTAGCTACGCAGCTGCAAATTTGGGGGAATTTGTGAAATCTGTTTCACTCATAGCCTATGCTTTGTAATAGCGTTTTAAGAACTTGGTCAATTCCGTTCCAGTGGGCTGTAAACTTCATATTTTACAAATGCATACTGTCTCCTCCAGAGGACAATTCCATTGTTTGTTAACTGAGTCAATTGATTAAACTGAGGTCAGGTTTGATCAAGAGTCATCACAGGTATTAAGTGTTGGTATTGGTATTGTTGTAGTTCACACTCAGCAGGATCAAGCACCAGCAAAATGGAACAAGAAGGACAACGATGATGAATTGTCTATTGACAGCTAGGGAAATTGACAAGAAGTTCCTTACCAGAGCTAATTATTGATTAGCAAAATAAATGCTAAATAATTACTCAAAAATGTCCAGTCTATATCATAATTTTATACTCATAGAATCCTTTATATGGCATAATGCCCATAGCTGGTTGTTTTCATAAATTCAAACCAAATGCCCCCAGACATTCTCCAGAGAGGGCAAACGACAAGGACAAATTGACAATTTTATCATATATTTTTATCAAGACATTGACAAAAAAAAGTGGATTCCAGAATCAATTCACTATAGAGCTAAGGAAGAGGGAGGTAGAGTGGAAACCATTGTCCCTCTGTTCTGTGGAAACAGATCTAATTTCATTTTGGAGTAAATCTGTTATTTTTCGGTATGGGGATTTGACGTTAGTTTGTGACGAGATTGTAGATTCCCTCATCAATTCCCTCCATAATGGTCATTACATCAACGTAAAAATAATCAATTTGCCAAAATGTCGCTGAACGTATTACATAATTATGCATCACATTTTGATGACAATCTCATGAGACCCGGGCTGTCCAATGCCTACGATGTAACTACACACTTGAATCACAGAGAACAAAAGTTTTTTTTTGTCTTGTGTAACAACCGCCGGTCAGGACAGTATTTCACAACAAGTACACTAAACGAAATAAATTGCTCGCTGGAACTAGACTGGTTCACTCACCCCTACTCGGGGACAATCAGGAGCTCACTTTAGTAATGGGCTCTCCCAGGGTGACTCACACACATCTGTGGCCCTCACACACCTTTAGCACCTCTACCGCACCTCAATCTCTATTGCGATTGACCTCCGATGTAGCTCAACATTCATAAAAAGGGACTTCAGGCTCGGGGCCATGCCCATCTGCACAGTGAGAGTTCCATCAATTCAACACAAGAAGGTTTCAACACAACCTTTCTGTGTGGAGTTTGCATGTTCTCCCCGTGTTCGCATAGGTCTCCTCCAACATAAGGACCCCAACTAAAAACGTGCAGAAACACTTTCCTGTCCTGTCCCTGACCACGACATGGATCCACCACCTGGAATTGGTCCCCGGGCGCCGACGAAGCGAGGGCTGCCCACTGCTTCTGGCTGCCCATGGAGGAAGGATGGCTAGGATGGGAGAAATGCAGAGACTAAATCTCATCATCACCACTCCCTGCATGTGTGTGTGTGTGTGTGTGTGTCGGGTCGTCACCATCCTCTGCATGCGTGTGTGTTGCATGACAAATAAATGATTCTTCTAGTTACTTCTACTTCTGTTAAATTGATACTAGAATTGATAGTAAATTATTTTGTTTCAATTTCCCAATTGATTTTGGAAATTGTAATTGTCAATACTTTGTTTGGAAGTTATGCAAACATTTTCTGCGAAAATTAAATACTACCACAATCCAAAATTAATTGAGATATTTAATTTCTGTATTAGACTGAATTTGTTCTGTTAATCTTTTCTTCACATCAGATGGTATACTGGGAAGTTGCTAGGAATTCTCAGTATATTTAAAATGTCAATATAGTATATCAATGTAGAATCTTATCAATATCGGATTGAATCGATATTGAACCGAATCATGACCCTTTGTATCCAATTCAAATCGTGAGATCCAGTCCTAACTTCTATACTACTGTGAATAACATGTGAATCTGTGACAAATCCCTTGGGACAATAGTATCTGTAGTTGTAAATGTTATATATTATTATGAGTCATTTCTGTTTCATATTTATCATGGTCGAATACTCTACATACAGTAAGCATCACAAAAATATAGTCTGGCTTGGACTCTGTCCCGTTGCCCTTGAAAATAAAAACTATTACAGTTCACTCACACACACAGAAAGTGTACAGCCTCGGAGCTGTCCTTCAGAGTTCTGTCAGCAGTAAGTGGCAGAACACAGCCACAGCTCTCACGCAGAGAGTGCTCGAGCAGCCCTGCTCTTGTTAGAGGAGATAACACTGCACACAAGGGGAACCTGGGAGTAGAAGGGGTATTTTAGATAAAGAGGTCAAACAGCACCATGTGTCTAAGGCAACAAACACTACACCTACACACGTGTGTGCATATGCTTATAAACACAAGGCCAACTGACTCAGGCTAATTACACAGAAAACCTCCTCTTCATCTTAGCGTGTGCACATACATGGGTCCTGGTGTGGGAAGTGAAGGTCATAGGCAAAGAGATGTTTAGTCAAATGGGAGATTTATTTTTTCAGGATTTTCGTATTCATGTATTCGTATTCCGTGCCACCCTGTGACCCTGCTGGTGCATTGACTATGCACTGGCCCCCTACTGCACATCCAGCCGGCACATTCTAATGACACATAAATTAGGGAAGTGCCCACAGGACGTTCTCGCACACAGAAGCCTGCAGGTGTGAGCGCAAGGAGGCAAAAATGTTGTTTGCGCGCAGCAGGCCGTAGGCTAGAGGCTCCAAATTCACACACACCATCACCTCAGGTACAAGCAGGTGTAAGCGCACGCCTCCCCAGAGATTTCCACACGACCCTCACGAGTCAAGGAGTTTCAAGATGCCACGGTTAATAGCGAGGCACGGCAACACAGGCTCTCCAATTGGGGAGCGTAGATAAAGGCCCTCACAGAAAATGTCACTGAAGGGTAAAGGCATTTCCACTTCGCAATACTAAAAAATGGTTAGAAGTTCATTCCTTTTCGCCGGTGCTCAGTGAGGCACAAGGTTTTCTGTGCACCACTCGCGACAAATTCATTACAACTGGTAACACTTTTGATTTCTCTCTTTCTTCTCTCTCCCACCTTAGCTCTTCGAGATTATGCTGCATTATAACTGAGATGGGAGATACAGATGGGAGAGAATAGATATCGAACCCATGCATTTAGTTTGGAATACCAAACACTCTTAGATAAGATAAAACTTTATTAATCCCCAGGGGGCTAATTCAGGAACGTGGTAGTAGAACTGGAGATAATACAGGGTGAATGATATAAAATTGGCTTTAAAGCTTTAAAGGCAAAAAACATGTTTCGATATATACAATTACCATTTGAAAATTCATCTGAAGAGGTTACAGCCCTTTTCAGAACAACCTCTGCACCTGAGCTGTGCCTGAAAGTTGCTCATGATAGTTGCTCAGTCAAATCAACTGACTGAGGGTGCTTCCACACCTACCCTGTTTGGTCCGTTTCAATCAAACCATGGTGTGTTTACTCTGTTAGTCCGGTTCGTTTGGAGAGGTGAGAACAGGCATTCGAAATCTGGTGCGGACCAAACAATTGAACCAGGTCCTCCAGAAAAGCCGGGATTTGGTCCGGTTCCAAGCGAACCACGGTTTGGTTCGTTACATGTGAGAACGTAATCTGACTTAATATAGGACATCATATAGGAAGCAAACCAAAAACAGTGCATTGTGGGTTGAAAATGGATGTAACACTTGTGTTTCCACTGTTCTTATTTGGTTGGAACACAAAATCATAATAATGAAAGCTGGGATCACAATCGCAATATGCTGCTGTTGCTCCATTGTTATCCGCGACAATGTGATTTTGTGACAGAAAGTGATTTTCCCTCATTCATGCATTTCTTTTCTTTTTCTTTTCTCTGGATTACACGTTGAAATTATCCCTCCTCACCACCCCAGTGGCATTACAAGGCTTCATATTAAAACGGAGATATATGCTACTACATAAGTTGAAAACTGATGCGGATTTAACAACTACTGGAGACTGCAGAGTTTTTTATGAATGAAAAGCCAAGCGCCTCTACCGACAGACAGGACTCCAAACGCGGAACAGACCGGCGGTCGTGAGTAAAGATCCCAGAAATTGGACAATGGATGTGCGAACATGCGGCTATATCACTGCGTAAAGACCGTGAAAAAGACTGTCAGTGCGCCTAATCAGCTTTACAGCGTTACAGTTTTACACGGACATTTGGAGTGCTGCTTGTGTTGTTGCTTTTTAGTGTTTGTGATTCATGCCGTTACAATGGAAGATGACAGCGAGTGCGCGCAGCAAAGCAAAAACGGATGAATTTTCTGAAATTTAATGTCCAATAGATGAACGGCTTGTACGATCACGTGTCATTTGTTTACAAATTTTGATTCGCTTAATAATGGACCGTGTGAACAGTGACCGGATAATGAAAAATGCAACAATTTGCAACTTGTTCTTGAATCGGACCTGGCATTGAATGCTTCAGAATGTTTCGATACCTAATACCAGAGACTATTTGCGTTTTCATCCCAGCAAACAAATTACACCAGCCCAGGCATTATGCCACTTCTTAGATTTACAGAACTTGTTGGGACATGGCCGGAGAAGATAGCCCTGAAGAAAGATTCAACACAGATGAGAGCCTGGATCAAAGCAGCAGCATGACAGACAGCCACTACATCACTGTGCATCACAAGATTTAGTCAGCATACATTTCCTCAGATGTATTCGTTTGTGGAGATGAGCCAGTGTGTGTGTGTATGTGTGTGCATAAAGTAGAGTTGTGTTGGCAAAAGCCACTGGGAGTTGCAAATGACTGGCAATCTGTAAATGCACATTACAGTGTTTCCCCTATCCTGATGGGTCCATCCAGCAGGTCGACATTGTCTGTCTGGTGGATTCTGTTCTCTGGACTGCAGTGGACAACTTACAACACATGACTACAGCATGCGACCTCCCAAGGAAAAATGATGATTGCTTTACGTTAAGTTCTCCGACGGTGAACAATTGAAATCTTTTCATTTGTTAATTACTGTGTGGTCTCTAAAAGAACAGGATTACTACAATGGACAACTTTATTACACCTCCACGCCCACCCTTTCTAGAGGAAACATTGCATTAGTATAGAACCTAGTACAGTGATTCTCAACCTGTTTCTATATCAAGGACCCTCAATTTGATACACTTTAGTCCACTGACCCCATTGGATAATATTTTTTCTCTGGGACCCCAATCTGATTAGATTGTTATATATGATTTAGTCCAAACTTCCATAACTATCAAGATAACAGTGAAACTATGTACAGTTCACCTATTAATCTTTTGCTGACCACCTGGGGGGTCCCCGGACCCCACGTTGAGAGCCACTGCCCTAGTATATATATCAAATTTTGTCAAAAAGAGAAGGAAAATGTAAAAATGTGATTTACGACAAAATATGGTAAAATGGGCTAAGAAAACAGTGAAAACAAATAGTAGTTGGAGCGAAGGCTTTCAAAAACCCAATTTACCCAATTAATTTTTTACATGGCGTAACCATGACGATGTAATTCCACCGCATTTTATGCAGTGAAATTTATTCAGCTGTCATATCCAAATAAATACATACATACATAAACACATTACCCTATCTTATTGCTATGATTACAGCAACTGTTTTGCATTGTTGAAAAATCAATACAATTGGTGGTATAATAAATTAGCATTAAACAAATTACTTGGGTTTTCAAGACCTATGGCTCTGACCCCAGTAAATAGAACGCACGCACGCACGTAGGTTTATCTCTGCTCAGGTGTACTAGACCAGGTTTAGCCATAGAAAGGGTTTTAATGGACCGGAGTGAGATCATGAATTAAAACAAACGGCATTATCTCAGTTTCCTCGTACATAGATGGAAACGCCTCCCATTTCCGTGGTAACTGTAATCGGATCTGGTCCTCTTTGCCAGCGTCAGATAGCTGGTAGCATCAACGGCATCAGAGGTTTGCTCACAGTGTGGTAATGGGAGCACTTCTGCTCAGTGAAAAATAAAAGAATGATGAGTTTTGTTTCAGAATGCAATTACACCGTGCTTGACATTGGAGGCTTACCTTCACATAAGTCGGTTGTTTCTCCAGAATGAGATCAGCGACCTTCTTGGAAACCTTAAGAGACAAAAGGGAGGGGGGAAAACAAGAGAGTTTTAAAAATGGAAGAGAATGAATTATGAGGTTGTTCCCAGATGCCGCCCGACAGCAACAGACGAGACTCTGGGAACGGAATGAGAATAATTATCATTTATTTCTGTTTTACAATTTACACACAAGGTGTTTGAATCCCAAGACAACTCAGACAGACTCTGCAGACTCCTTCCTCTGAATTACTTCTGTCCTCTAGATAAACTCTGTTTCTAGCCCACTGCTCATTTTCCCCCCCATGTTGACCTGTCTTTACCAGTAAAATTGACAAATTTAACATCACGGTTCCTTCAACTAAGACAACGTTGTAAAGTCTTCTTCTTCAAATAAGAACACGTTCTCTGCTTCTGGCCGGGTGATGTTTTCAGCAAAGCCATGAAATCAGTAAAACTGAACCCTGCTTTCAAGCCACCCACAAGGTTTTCAGTGGAGAAAGACTTTTTAAGAACAGTGGAAGGTCAGTGGAAAGTCTAAATAGAATAGAAATGCAAATTGGCAAACACTGAGAGACCGTAAATTACAATTAGGTCGAGTTCTAGGGATTGGGAGGTGTAGGGAGGGGCTGTTAAAGTTAGTTTATGCAGTTGGCTCCAAATCCAGATCACAAAATATCTTCATGCTTCAGCTGCATATTTGTGTCTACAGAACTGTATTGACTTTTTAAATTTAAATTCTAGCTGGAGCTAGCACAGCTGGAATAGGGATGGATTAGTATCGTGAGTGAATTATATATGCCAATTTACCTTATCAAAATATTATGAAGCAAACTGAATAATCCAAGGTACGTTCACGTAGGTCAAGAGACAAAAACCTTTGCTGCTCTATTCTGTTGCATGAGGCAAAATTGAGTAGATACTTTAGTAGATACAAACTAGTAGTTACTAAGCACCAAGAGACAACTTAACACTCCTACTAAAGCACTTAAGACTGGCTGTAGCAACTTCACCATGAACACAGACACAGCACACAGCAGTGTGAGTGTCTGTTTTTGTGTGTCAAACACATCCAAATAAATAAAATTGCAAGAGAAAAAGACAATCATAGAAAAAAAGGAAGGAAAAGGGGTGTTGAATACAGAACATGGAGGATTTTTGACTAGTCTGGTGTAGCCTAAAAAAGGCAATTTTGCTCTCAGATGATGATGCAGCTCAAACTACTATTTTTTCCATATAAAAACAACTTTAGTAAACCCATACTGCCACCTGTTGATGGGTGTTGGACCAGGACAATGGGACTGGAGAGTCCTGAAATTTCAGCATTCAGATCAGCCTCTGCCTGACCAGGGTGTAACTGTGTATAATCTATGCAATATTCGGCGGATATAGAAGGCATTGACAGAAATTAGCAGCAACGACAAAACATCTATCCACGTGCCTGAAGACTGAATGAATGAATCTGCAGAAAGCATATAGAAGCATTTCTGCCTATATTTATCTACCTTAGAGGCAAACAAATTTCCTCCCTACGACTATGACTTAAATGCTGGACTTGGCTGTGGAGCAGTAACAATCTAAGGCGATGTGGGCAATGCTTGCTACAAATGTGCAAAATGTGATATAAAATAATAGATGTCATTAATACTGCCAAATACTGAACAGTTTGAGCAGCAAGACTTCACTGAAGTCTGTCCTTCTGTGTGTGTGTGTGTGGTATAATTTCAGGCAGATTTCAGCATGGGAAGCAGTTTAGTAGCCAGACAGGATTAGCAGGGTTGCATGAGTGTTGCAGGAGAGAGAGAATCATTACTACAGCAGAAAGTAGATCTTAAGCTTTCAAGTCCCGTTAAAATGGTGTCAATGTAATCATTTTCTCTCTTCAGGGCCTACATTCCCAAGGAAAACGTGGTCTTTAACTATGAGGGGACCGTGACACATGCTGTGATAATGCCCACATCCTCCCCACTTAAAGTGGCTCCACAGGTGTCAAGCTCCACTAAAGAGCATCAGAGTGTCTGAGCAAATCAGCGAAAGGAATGCTCCCATGCCCTGGCACGTACAGGTACCCATATCCCAAAAGCGCTCCCCGTGACCGTGCTCACCGCAGCCCTGGCGGCATTCATATGGACTCACAGCAAGATGAGGCAATTAGCCAGGAGAAGTGCTGGTGCCAGGCATTTGGCAGAGATGCCAATTAGTGTGAAAGACGCCAGTGGCAAGAGAATGGAGCAGTCGTCCTCTTCCCTCCTGATACCACAGGCAGTGAATTCTCTCCACTGTCAGAGGAGCTGGGAGGAGGAGAGTGAGGACGGTGGATTCATTCAAAGACACCTGGCTGAGCGAGAATACCAGCGGTACCAGCAGAGAGACCGTATGTGCAATGCATGTACAAAGTCTCTCTCTTTCTCACTCAGGCTGATTCACACAACCAGCTGTAAGCCTCTGTATCATTTTAAAGGAAGAAAAGCATTTTCAGGAGCCGCCCCATGGTGGGCAAAAAGGATTATTACCTCACACAGACCTCCATTTCACAAATGGAGGTCTGTGTGTATAAGCAGCTTTTGTGGTATGCAGTGCTGTGGAATTTAAAAGGGATATAAATTCTCTGAACCCACCATATTGTCTTATGTGTGTTATGTATGAGCCTCCAGCTACCAAGACGAAGGGAAGAGGTCAGAAGGTGCAGTTAGCTCGTAGGGATGAACCGATACTGATATTGGGTCTGATACTGTGCTCATGTACTCATACTCAAAAATGATACTGATGATACTCAAACCCGATGGCAACGTAATGTAGCGTAGTTGACGCTCAAAAAAGGAGAGCGAAAGAAAGAAAATGTCGGCTGTTTTGAGGTACTTCAAGCTAGACGAAGAAGATAAAAATACAACAGAATGCAAGCTCTGCTCAGCCAAGACAATAATCCAAATATGTTCAGACTGCGTATCTATCGCTGTCACTACAGCGGAGTCAATGCGGTTCAATACACGTGAGTGAAAGAGGACTTCCAGTGAACGAGAGTGAGACGAGTCGGTCATTTATTATTATAATATTTTTTTTTCAATGATTGCAATTTATTTTGGAATGGCAAGTACCATGTAAATATAATAGAAGGGTATATTTGCACTTAAAAGTGGAAGAGACTTTAATTTGAAGTTTGAACATTTCCATGTTAGTTATATGTGGGAGAGGAAAGAGAGAGAGAGGGGGAGAGATATATAAAGAGATAAGCGAGAGAAGACCACAGCCTAAAGACTGTTGGGAAGAGCGAAAAACAGAAAGAGGATGGAGGAGAAAGTAAAAAGGTATGCAGCTCTGGAGCAGATGGGGGATTAAAAAAAAAAAAAAGCATCTCTCATCCCCTGGAATATCTATAAATGGAGCCGGCTGCGAGGTCCCAGGCCCCGAATCTCTCTAGCACCCGACACACTGCAGTGTGACGTCCACCGTGGAGATCATCCTCCACCAGAGGGTTTGCCGGTGCTACACAAACCAGCCAGCGAGTGCTTTGCAGTTCCGCAGGTGGGTTGTTGTTTTAGTTTTTTTTTCCTAGCTCCATCATCCTCTCCGGAGGCCTTTAAGCCGACAACGGCCCGGAAAATTTCACTAATTCCACCATTACTGACCCCAAGACAGGTTAAATAAAAAAAACTTAAAAACTGGAATACCGAATAGAAAAACCTACACGCAGATCTCCTGTGGCAGTGAAGCTGGACCACTATGCAAATGTTTCGCCAAATATGCTGGATCCTAGAATGCGGTCTGAGGCTCCCCGAAGCAATCTCCCAGAGCACTGTCAGCTGAATACACATGTCTGATGCAACATCTGTCATTTCATTTACTGGGGAGTGAAAAGAAAAAAAAGGAAGTAAAAGAAGACAAAGATTCATCATCGAACTGCATCTATGTGTTTGGCGTTTAGGGTCCAAAGATTCTCTTAAATATTTTGTAAAAACATCCAGATTCAGGTTATGAAATGGAAATTTGCTGTCAAAGGGACTGTGGTGTTATAAAACACAGTGTGACACTATACTATACTGTTCATTTTCTATTACTATTACTGCCTATTATTTCGATGCGTGCCGCTATGAGACCACAATTTCCCTCCAGGGATGAATAAAGTATCCATCTATCTATACATGTGCTAGAGTGTGATGGGTAGATATATTCCCTTTGATTGTCTATGCAAATTAGACATGCAATGCATTCTGGGATGTTTCTTGGATGAAACTCCCCAAATACTGTAATAATGTAAACAAGCCGTTGCATCGTTTAAATTTATCCAGATTCAGCAACTAAATGGCCTATTTCTCACCGCAAACATTGTCGAAAACAGTAAAACAAATGGTGCACCAAATCTCCAAGGGTTTTATAGCGCACTCGTCAAGCGTCCAACATTTGGAAGCGGCACGTTGCTCTACATCGAACAGTCCCGGTGTGAACATGCCATGAGAGTGTGTCTTAAGTGTGAGTGTGTGGGCATGTGTATGAGAGGGCCACTCACTGATGCCTGTTGTCTCTTAAGCTTGTCTCGGTACTCCTCCAGCTCCTGCAGGTTCAGCTCAGGTGGCAGTTTCTGAAAACCACACACACATTGTTATTTGCAGTGAAGTACTAGAACCTCCTACACACCTACGAATGTGTCCAAGACGTTGGCAGAACCAGCCATTGAGCCTGCAGGCTCATCTCACATCCCTGTGTCACCTCCAAGAAAGACATTGCGTTCACAGATTCTAACTCCACTGGTGCCAAGATCCTCTGAGAGAAAAATAATCAAACCAGAATTATGGCGTTGAAAGCTATGCAAGATTTTCATTGGACTCATGAAACATAAACTCCATGCTTGAGAACTTCAAGTCACATATTTCTCAATAGCAGTCCCAAGGAGCGTCGCTCAGCTGGTGCCAAAAGACAGCTAGCCTTTACCTCAGACAAAACAAATAGAATTAAATGGGGAAAAAATGCTTCTGTGCCTCATAAGTCAAATTAATAAACAAGGAGGACGTTGTGCATCAATCTGGAAGTCAATGCTAGGTGTGTGACGCCACAAATGTGTAATGAGAACTGCTCGGGTAAGAGGGAGAACTTTGACTACACCAGCTGGGGGTTGTGTTTAAAGTCACGGTATAAATTACCAGAGTTTGCCAGAATGCAGTGGACTTGATGCACCCACACACACATACACACTAGTGGGTAGTGCTGGTGTGGCCTTAATATTGATTAAGTTGATCGGCTAAATGTTTTGTTTTCTGACCTCCAGCTCATGCTGCACCATGTCGTAGGAGTCGTTGGAGAAGTAAACCTCCTCGATGCTGTCGATGATCTCCTGCTCGGCCTGAGGATCGAAGGGCTGCTCCCGCAGCTCCCGCAGCTCCTCCTGGAAGATGGACAGACAAGCGGTTAGACCAAGACGTACCGAGAGAGACACGGGGAAGCTGGAATGGAGGGCAGCAGCTTTTTTGTGTGTTGTCCTCAGCTGAAACCCTTCCAAAACATCCCTTCCAAACAACACAGTGCGAGGTCCAAAACACAGCATTACATCAGCCTGCCTCTCCCTTCAAACCAAACAACAACAACAACAACAACAACAAAGAATTGCAATAGTAAAAATAACGCAATTGGGGGGGAAAGTAAAGTAAAACTAAAGGATGTGCATAGGAAACAATGTGTGCTGTAGAGTTGAAGGGTGAGAAGAGAGAGGGGGTTAGAAGGAGTTGAAGAGAGCGAGAGATGGGGGTGGGGTTTAAGAGAAAGAGAGACCTAAAGGGGTTACAGGGAAAGGAGTCAATGAGAGTAGAAGTGCAGAGTGGTGGCATGAAAAGAAAGGAAAAACATTTATCAAGGGATTTAGCAGCAAATTGCAGCTTGTTTCGTTGGATGCGCATTGGGGAGGGGAGTGGGCAAACGAAAAACAAGAGGGAGAACTTTCTGGAACATCCCTAGGAAACATCAGAGCCTTATTGATCAGCGTGCCATGCATCCGCTGGGGCTCGTGGCTGCCGCAAAGTTTTCACATCAAGGGGTTTTCACTTAAGCCTGCGCTTAATGAGCAGAAAAATAAGCATGCGTCACTGACAGTGATTTCAATTCACTACTGCTACAGACAGGGACTGCTGAGAGAAAAGAAACAGAGATCTGGAATGTCCTACACTCAGAGGGCTCACATGGCGTGCCTTCTGATTTGGGTTCTCCATGAAGGCCGGTCATTTCACATGTTGAATTCAGTGACAAACAGCATCCTGCTCGGGGATCTGTATTGCACAATTACTGACACAGCACAAAGTCCAGACCAAAATGAGTTGAGAGGGAAAGGATCGGGTACGAGATGAGAATGTTAATGCATTAAATTATAGGCTAAAACAGACAGATACTTCACCTATATTCCATTAGCTCTACGTCACAGCCCTCGTGAAAATCTTCCACGCTCCACATATCAATTTATATTGACTTCGGGAGATAGCGCATACTTATCTTGAAAACCCTGTTACACACCTGCCAAGCCACAAATCGCTTTCCGAGCTGCCTCCTTCAAGAACTGCATACCGAGGCAAGGAAGCCTGCCACCCGTGTAGCTGTGTGTGTGCGTGTGTGGCTGATTGATACCAATATCAGGCTACACCCCCATGTGCAGCGTAAGCAATATTGACTGGTGCATATGTGTGTGAGGCGTGTGTGTGTGTGTGAGAGAGTATTCTAATGTAACTTGATTGAAATTCCTTTCAATAGACCCCACAAGGGTAATTGAGAGGAACTTCCCTGTTGATCTATCTATCTATCTATCTATCTATCTATCTATCTATCTATCTATGTATGTATGTGAGAATTGTCATGTTCCGGGAAACGCTGGCCCCCGCGAAAAGGGTGGGTGGGTGATGAGCTGGAGGAGGGAGACAATGGCGGATGACTCACCACCAGACAAAGTGAGAGTGCAAAAAAAAACAAATAAAAAAAGAAAAAAACAATCCACTACACTTGCCTCTCAGTCTCTCAGCCTCTCTCTCTAAAAACTCTTAGCGATGTAAAGTGAGC
>OMKR01007834.1:7531-18995 GCA_900302355.1 Cyttopsis rosea
GTGCAAGTCTGCAGAACGGCTAGCAGAAGGGCGATCGGCCATCTGGATGGACCCACCACCTGCCTGCTGCTGTGCTGTGGTGCTGGTGAGATGGAGGGAGGAGGGCGCGGGCCAAAAGGAGGGAGGTAGAAGTGGACGGTAAATAAAGACCGAAAGAAAAGCTTAGCCAAGGTAAATGTCGGTACCAGACGTGAGATGCTGACAGACGCAGCCTGAAGGGGGTCAGACAGAGAAGCATGATGGAAATAACAAAGGCAACGATGGAGACAGTAAAAGACGCTGGCAGAAGAACTCACACAGATTACCGGAGAAAAACAAGAGGGGGAGAAAGAGAGCTTCTGCATGGCTACCGTCACCGCATGCCCCCGATTAGCCAATCAGCTCTCTGCGTGAGATGCCAACACTGCTCTTTCTCAGCAGGCAGAGTCGAGTTTTGTTTTTTTAGCGGAGCTTAGCTCAAACTTGCGAGCTGAGAGAGCAGTCGGGACCAAACTCTGTCCTATTAGTCTCTGTCCCGACCAGGAACAACAATGGCTTGCGGCAATGCAGAGTCAGCTGGTGAATTTTAGAACTCCGGCAGTGGAGACACACAAACATTGTGTGTGTGTGTGTGTGTGTGTGTGTGTGTGTGTGTGTGTCCTCATTGAACCATAACCCTGTTCTACCATGGTAATGGGGATTACATGAGGATAATTGATATAATTAGCGTGGGAATTTAACATGGCTGAACCTCTCTGACCTTTGTCTCTCTTTCCAGTGACGTTCCAGAAGAAGCCGGGGCTGCAGCTCCTGCTGCTGCTGGCTCCTCCACAGTTCCTGCCCAGGACGCATCCTCCCCCCCTGGGTCTGCAGGGTCCTCTGACCCCCTGGAGCCCCCAGCCAGCCCCAAGGTGGTGGTGGTGGTGGAGGCAGACAGGGCCAGCCAGATGTCGGGCTCCGGGTGCACCAGCCAGGCCTCCATGGATGACGACGATGACGTGCCAATCACAGATATCTACTTTGTAAGCTATGGGCCTGAGACACACACACATTTTCACTTATGCTTACATGCATCCACATTAGGGGTGGGTGATATATCATATTTAAAGGTATGATATCCATGTTGATATACCTTATTTTATTAAATAAATCCAATAATTGAATTAAATTATTTTAACATCTAAATATTCTCACATAGATATTGTGAAAAATAAAAAAAATGTCCTGATATGTAGAAATATCATGATCTTATATTTTGGCTTCACCACCCAGCCCTAATGCGCACATGCTTACATAAACTTCTCAACAGGTTTGACAAACATAGATTGCTCACCAGCTCATCTCATGCAAAGCCCGGCGCATATTTTAACCCGAGTCAAGACACAACTTCACACTGATCATTCCAGAACTCATTCTCATCATTCTGCTTCTCCATCATTTTAGTTTTTGCTGAGCTATTAATTAATCTTTTGAGTCTTCTTGAGTATAATTACCCTCAGTGTCTTTGGTTTTGGTTGACACAACACAGATGTCATCGGTCTGAGCAGTATATTGCATCCTAATACACACTGCTATGTGCGGGCTGCTGCCAGTGGACTGAGATCTATGGTTTCCCACAGAAACGCTGATGAAAGCTCCGCAGGCAGAGACTTGGGCTGGTATGGAGGATGACAGTAGCAGGTTGCAGTGTGCTGTGCATTCTCTGAAATGCTATACTTTTCAGTGTGGTTTGCTGTGTTTGCAGCATAACAATGCATGTCCACCACAGTGCTTGCTGCTTTTTTTTTTTAACAGTGCCTGTCAGGAATAAACAACTCTGCAGTTGCACCTCTTGATAATAGCGAAAGATGGAAATAAAAAAAGAACCCAAATGTCTTTGCGTGTGGTTTGTGTGTGCTCTGTCTGCATGCTTGTGTGAAAAACAACCACCAATTGTTCCCGGTTGACTTGTGTTGGCAGGTTTAAATTCCCCCCGGAGGCAGAAGCTATGAATTGATGTATGAGTGTCAGGTAGAGGATGCGGAACGGAGCCAGCGATGGGTGCTGCAGATAGCAGAGTTCCCTCCTGGCTCTACTCCAGAGGGGTGTCTCCTGTCAGGAATCAAACGCCATGTGGCGTGAGAGCTGCTAATGGCCGGCTGGTCAGTCAGTTCAGAGAGCTTCCCCTCTCACCCAGCCCGCTCAGACTATAACACAATTCATGCTTTGTGAGGTAACCAGCTTACTGTGTAGTGAAACAGACACGGTAGAAGCACTTTATGAGCTCAAGTGGATTTTAGTAATAAAGTTTGATTGGTTGTTCTCCGAGCATTGCTGAATTAGTCTTTGTGAGCACTAACTCGTAAAATGCACTGCAGGTCCTCGTGAAACCATGTAGCAGGCAGCAAGGTCAATACAGAGATAAAACATGTTACAGGGGGTTGCCAAGTGTAGGTCTGGACAGTCTAAGCTCGCATTCAGAGACCCGAGTGGAAAAAGCAGTGGAGCTGGTTTCCTGTACTGGCACGCACAGTGTTTCTCTGTCGGCGTGCTGGCGGTTTGGCCAGGGAGAAGGTCAAACATCCAATTTCCCTTTGCCATCTAAAAGAAATTCAGGCTTTTTCTCTCAGGGGGTCGGTGTCAATCTTCAGTACTATGCACACTTCTCCCTAATGTCCACGCCAGCTTTCCACAGAAGTGCTCGCCCTGGCTGGATTTCATAACGGACCGTTTGAGTTGTGTAGGAGCTCCCGTTACTTTGTAATGTCCATCGCTGCTCAAGTCTGTGTCAGCTCCATATCCGAGACGATGGAAATCTCTACAAATACAAAAGTGCACTATGCAGCATAAAAATTGGCCTGAAAATCTTTCGAATAACAAAAGTTTTTTTAAGATATACTACTCCATGGCATCTGAAAAATAGACCCTTCCTCTGCCATCTTCTCTGTCTGTGCTTTCTTACAACTAACACCTCAGCTACTAAGATAGTGGATAAGATAATATTTTTGGTTTATGGTAAAGGGATATGGTATGCATGCTGTGGTATGGTATGGGTTTTTGATATTTAAGTCCTCCTGTGGTCATCGTGCAGGGTGGGACTCCTCTGTGTAAATTACCAACGCACTCAGCCCAGTTAAAATAAATAAATATAATGTAGGCCAGGTGAGGGAGAACAGAAGAGATGAGTCTGCATTTTTTTGGGGGCGGGGAGGGGTCGAGTTCCCAGATTAGAGAATCTATTCATCACCGCTGAGTCATCGGCTCCATCACATTCTGATCTTTTTAAATATTTATCCTTACATCATGTTGTTTTTTGTTTCTTCTCATCTCCCTTTCCCTCCACCTCTCCATCTCTCTGCGTTCGAACTGTGTTGCTGTCAGTTTTCGGACGGGAGGACCTGGGTGGTCTCTCCTGTCCGACCGAGGAGGAAACCCCCGTCGTTAGTAAGTGAGTCCCTCCAGCGGCTCATTGCAAGTCATAGTAGCTGCAGTGATACTCCCGCTTTATTTAGATGGAAGTAGCATCATCCTGTAGTCTGGGTCCACTGCTTTGGCGTTCACTCCTCTTCGGTTTGCTTCTGTCACTGCCTTCATGATACTTGTATTTGCTTTTTCTTCTTAAAAAATAAATCTTATACAGGGCCCGACACAAATTTTTAGTGGTCATCATGCATCAGGTATTGGTTGCCATGACTGACAAAATGGTTGCCGAATTTGAATCCTTTCAGAATTAAGTGATAATGATTCTATATAATTTGAATCCATATTTCAATATTTTCACTTGTTGCACCATTCTCTTTTTTTATTTATTTTTTTATATATGAAAAGTGGTTCACTACGGGGCAACCAGACAACATGAGATGGTTGACAATGGCCCCTGCAACCGAAACTGGGCAACCATTGGTCAGGCCCTGTTATACATCTATATTTTAAGCCTTTAGAAATGTAGTTATGCCATTTGCTATCATTGCCTGTGTGTGTCTGTTGTCAACATTGTAATTTAATCAATGTAATGTAATTGAATCATTCCATCCGACACTGCGGGTTTGTTTGTGGCCATATTGAGTTACATAAAGGACACATACTCTTCCCCTGGGAGAGACGTGCTTCATATTTGTTCTGTCGCCTATTAGAATATTCTCGCATGAGCTTCCTCTCACTCCCTTCCGTTTGTCCGGGCCTCTCTCTCTCTCCGCCTGAGAGGTGGCTGGGCAACGCTTTGTTGGCCACATAGCTCTGAGCCCTGCGTGTGGGTGTGTGGGTTGGGGGGTGACGTCAACGCACTCCACCTGCTCCGTCATCACCGAAACACGTCTCTCTCTCCCTCTTAAGGGGCCGGTGTCACTGTGAGGGGAATTTGCCGGAATGGCCTATAGGAGCAGCATTAGCGCTAAATCACAACGTCGCCGGCCGGTTCCGCTCAGATTACGACGAAGATATCCTCTTTGTCTTAAGCTCCTGGCTTCCTTCCTTCCTAACCACACTCTCCCTACTGCCTCCCCCTACCGCTCTTCCCTCCTCCTTTTCTCTTTTTGGCTGATGCATAGAGTCATCCTTCTCTCGAACCACTTCACTCTGCGTCTTCGGACCAAATCCAAATTAGTCATTATGCAAATGGATGAGGCATACGATTCATACAGACTTTACTTAGACTCATCGTATTAATCAAATCATGTAAAAAGGTGTGAAGTCATTTTTTAAACATTTAAACACCATTATTTACATCAGCATGATCTTGTCACTACTAATCGTATTTTATCCATGAATTTAAAACGCTCCCACATTCTAAATGATCTTCCAAGTTCACATTGTCTGCATTGTCTCGGCAGCCCTTCCTCCTTTATGCATCTCTAATCTTCATTTCCTTTCTTGTCTTGTCTTGTCTTCTCCTCTGCTCTTCTGTGTGTCTGCCTGCCCCTGCTGCTTCTGTCTGCCTGCTGCCACCGGCATTATTTTCCTCTGCCTCTCTGGCGCCCCCTGCTGTTTTGGGTGTGTAAAAGCAGCCTCCAGAGGACAAGACCTGGGTGTACTCTCCACTACACTTTGGCTCAGAGTCTAAGACCCTGCCGGATGGGGAAGGGGAGAGTGAGACAGTAAGTGAGAAGCATCAGAATAAGACGCACAATGATGAAGCTCAACGTCTCCATGTTGTGGAGTGTTTAGAGGTGAGCCTTCATAAAATAAACCAGGGTCTGGGATTATATGGATTAAAAGGCTAATCTTCCACTTAAAATGTTAGGGAAGCTTTGTATAATTTGCTGCCAATGCCTTTAATCTAGCTGTGGGCCAAATGCAAATGATTAGCGGGTCCATTGAACGAGCCTACGAGCTCATGTATAGGAACCTGTCCATACAGTGTATGTACAGTGTTATGTACATTAGTGGGCATTATGGTCCCTGATGTTCAGCCCGTCAACAGCCATTCAGCGCTCCGACAGCATGACGTTCCACCGTGTGTTTCCTACACTGTCCGTCTGCATGAGGCCTCTCTGTGTCTGCACCTCATGTATCACTCCAGGTTGCATCAGACTCAGTGATGGGTGATCTTTTACTGCCGTGATCAGCGGTTCTCTAAAATATATTTTACACTCGGCCAAAACATACCTTTAGACACCTTTGTCATCCAGGACATTGCTGAGCTAGTGAGAAGTGCGGAAGAAACTTATGTGATCCCGCTGCGTGATGGCCTCTAGACAATAACTCATACGTTCCACAAGTAAACAACGGTGGGAAAGGCTGTTTCTTGTTTTAATTACTTATTTTTGCTGAGGCGAGTGACACAATGTCGAACGACCAAGTATAATTGAGGCCAATCGAATGATTGGCATTAAAACAAATGGAAAAAATATGTAATTTGTTTACCACGTTAGATGCATATTTTTCATACCTTTCTAAGAAATCTGATGTTGTGCAATTATTTATACAAACCATATCTGGGGAATGTTCCTGTGGACAAATTCAGAGATAACTGACAGGAAGAATAATTATGTTATTAAAGAAACTCATCAATGTCTGAAAGGCTGATATGCTGCAGCCTTTCATATATGAACACATTTCAGTGCATGCATATTTTATTTAACACCTTAACAAAAGATAAGAGATTATGTTCCATGGCCATGATTAGCAACCTATTTTTCCACCAGGTAGGTCTGTCAGTCACTGCTGCTGTCGATAATTCAGACCCCACAAAATCCTTCATGTCACGCTGTGATAACAAGCCATTGATTTTCCCTCTTGATCATTTTGTTTTCACATAGCCTTTATCCCAAAAAAACAGCTGTTGTGATATTTGGCTACATCTACTGCTTTAGACTATAGATTTAACTACTAGCACTCTATACATCATTACATGGTTCATTATTTAAAAACAAGAATCTCACTATCCAACACTGGTCCACAAGCTGCTGGCTGTAGTTTTACCTTTTTGGTTTCAAACAGTCACTTCATTATTCTGTGGATAGTCATGTACGATCATCTGGTGTTCCCGTTTTACGTTTTGAATTTCCTCTGATTCACTTTACAATTATGCTGGTCTGGAATTCACATTTATTCCACTTAATGTGTATTAAGTATTAAACGTATGAAGAAATGCAAATCCTACGTAGGATTAATTAACACTCTTAATACTCTCTGTTTTGCCTTTTGCCTTTCCCTGCATCTGTTTGCCTTCAGAAATAAGCCATCTCTCTTCACCGGAAAGGAGCGGAGGACGCAGCAGTGAAGAGGAACTGATTTGACTGATGCCCAGACCTCAGCGTGGAGGGGGGTCCCGGTCTGGATCCCAGCCTGCTCCATGTTGAGGTGGAGGAGACCCAGCAACGACATCATCAGATCCTCCCGACCTCCCGTCAGCCCTGACAGTGAAATAATAACAATACTAATAATAATAATGATGATGATAATAATAATGATGATAATGATAATAAACCTATAGAACAACAGGAGCCGCACATATAAGGCTTTTCTCGTACGTTTGTCCAATCAAAACATCTAGATATCTCTGACATTCCTATTGGTGAAAAATAATCGGTGATCAGATGTTTCGTTCCTATCATGTAAATTTATACCGAATTGTCTTTTTCTTTTCTTTCTTTTTTACCTTTTTTTATTTTTATTTTATTTAAGCACTTTTTCCAGCCATTTTACTACTGTGAATATCTTATTTATTTTGGTTATTGTCTTTATCATTTCTGGTACTTTATCACCAGACAACTTATCTCTTTTACCCCAAAACTTTTTTTTCTCATGTGTATAAAAAGATCATTATTTGAAATTCACATTTTTAGTACAGTACTTCGCTTGTAGAGTGAGAGTAACTCATTGATTTATTGGTTTGTACGTTCACCTCATGGTTATCATGAAACTTAAGTTTAAGCATCTTTTCACCACATAATGAAATGGAAAAGAAGCCCAATGTCACTTGCCTTCAAATTGGATAGCATTAATCCTGACACAAAAGTAGACATTGTCATTATAGTCATTAGTTATCTTCATAATTACAATGTCTTCCATGTATTAACCTGTTTTCGGACAGATGAAAACATCATTTTCTAATAATATTGACTCACAGTTATTGTTTTTTTATTGACTTTTTAATATATATATATATATCTATATAGATATATATAGATATATATATAGATATATATATATATAGGCATCTGACACTACCCGATCCCACGTGAAAATAATTTGTTAAATAGACAACATTTCATATGTTGGTAGATTTAGCAGAGCAGTTGTAGTATTTTCAGTCAATATCATTGGTATTGCGAGTATATTTAAAATAAAGTACAGAGTACATTGCAGTGTTGACTTGGTGACACATGGAAGTTGTTGGTGAAGTGAATATTGTTTGCACTTGATAAAAAGGACCTAAAACTAGTCATAGAGGCCAAAAAACACAAAATATCACACAAAGTTTTCCAATAACCATCGGTTGTTTTGTTTAAAAAAAAAATGCTTGCCGTTTGTTTTGGATGGTTATTCTACTTACTAAAGTTGATTTTTAGGCTGCACTTTATTTTTTAAATTTATGTGTAATGTTGACGTCAATCACAAACATTCTAGGATTAGTCCATTGTGACTCGCAGCTAACGTTTAAGTTCTGGTTATAAAGTTATTTTCGTCCTTCTCTAGTTAACATTTCAGCGGTTTTCCTCAAGACGATATCGGACGTTGTGTAAAATAAAGCTATTTTCATCTCCATGACGTGCAGTGGCCAGTTGTAATCAGTTTGCTGTTGGTCATCACATGGAAACCATAGCAGCAATATTTTGTACAGCCCCGCATTTAAGTTCCTTTTAATTGCCTTATTGAGAAATGCAAAATAGACCTATCATTTCTATATAATTTTTTCCACTCGTGTTGTTGTATTAATTTTTCTTTTCGACGGTTGTGCTCCTAAGAATGTGTACATAGGATTATAAATACATATACAAAGATATATAAATATATTTTCCATTTGAATTGGAGAATATTATTTTTATTTGTTTTTATTTTTTGCTGCTGGCAAGAAATGATTGCATTTAATGGGATGCAGCTATATTTATGGTCCATAAATCGCAGCTGTTTCTTAGTAAAGATGTTCGAAAACGAGGGGTTTGTCGGTTTTACTGTACATGCAAAGTCAACGGGGGTTCTTCTGTTCAGCTGTGTTGTGTATGTGTTTCCATGCCGTGTGCCCTCATCCTAGGGAGAGTCCTTTACAGAGACATAGCATGTTTTAAAAATGAATATGCATATCAAAAATGTGTATTTATGTATATCTTGTGTATATTCGTCTATTTATACGTGAGGATAAATAGATGGTTGTATGTGTGTGTGTGTGTGTGTGTGTGTGTGTGTTTGGACTCGATCAGAATGAATATAAAATAAAGCAGTTCTATGTCTATGAATTGTTGTCTGCGCAGGTTTGAACATTTGCCTTTGCTGGACTAAAAAAAATTGGTATTTATTTAATATTTGATTGAACCTTTAGAGAACGTGAAGCTGACGTCACATTGCTGGAGCAGGCGGCCATATTGGGAGGATCACTCGCGTTGATTGTGAATGTCGGTCGGTGAATTTTTGAGTTAAAATACGTCTCGGAAGTGTTGTCGGGTGGGAGACTGCCACAGACAATCTTGCAACCATCTCGTGTGAAACCTCCGCCCTTCTTTCTCTCCCTTCCTTTCTCCTTTTTTGTACGTTTCCTACATTTTGGCTATTTCTCGATGCGATGCGATCCTCCCAAAATGGCGACCGGAGTCCATAGCAACCGTCAAACTTCACATTCTCCCCTAAGGTCTATTTCCAAAATATATTATTGTATTTCGAGAATAAGATCGAAATGACAAGATTAATATACTATTGTTTTACTCTATTTAGATTTAGATTGTATCCTCGAAATACCGTTATATTTACAATATTCTTTCACGACGCTGAAGTTAGCTTCCGATTCGCTGCGTCTGTTTTCATGGTGCGTTCAAATTCCTCAGAATTATTTGACTTTTTTGTACACGCAGACCAGATAAAACCAGGTCTAGATCTTTACTTATTGCAGTCAAACCTGGACTAGATTATACTAACAAGCCTGTATTGCATTTCAAACACCATTTCTGATTTGTGAATGATTTATTCTATTTGTGAAAACAGGAACAAGGTGGATTTTACTTAGATTATAATAACAAGCCTATATTGCATTGAAAATGGTGTTTGAAATGCAACATAGGCTTGTTATTATAATCTAGTCCAGGTTTGAATGATATAAGTAAGGTCGTTTTTTAAATATTCCTGGTCCTGAGTGGTCAGTGTGGGAAAAATACAGTAAAATCCACCTTGTTTCTGTTTTCACAAATAGAATAAATCTTTGACAAATCAGAAATGGAATACAGGCTTGTTAGTATAATCTAGTACCCTTTTGACGGCCTGCGTGTGCAAAAAATAATAATAATAATAAAGTTAAAAAATTCCGAGGAATTTGAACGCACCATGAAAGCAGACGCTGCGAATCGGAAGCTCACTTCAGCGTCGTTGTTTTTCCTTGGCGGCCCGAGTATCCTTTCGTACGTATTTTTTATCGACATTCGGGGAAGCGTATGATTGGCCAATCCGTCCATCAGTCAACGTGAAGTCGAGTTCCGATTGGCCGATGTAGCCGTCACTCAGGACACGTCGGGCTTCACTTCCGCATAGACCGATTGGCGAGTGGCGACCGGTGGGACGGAAGATCTCCGGGGTCCGTGTGAAAGTAAATCGCTGGAAGTTGTTAAAAAATAAAAATAGAAAATAAAAATAGAATAAAATAAAGGGGGCGTCTTCTAACAAGATGGGAGCCCGGGACGACGAATACGACTATCTGTTCAAAGGTAAGACGAGCCCCGAGGGCGGAGGGGTCGGAATATTCCTGGTTTGGGTGAAAGTTGGGCGCACGACCGAAGCCAAGTCCTGTTTACCACTAGCTGCTGGAGCTAGCTCCGCGGCTAGCTCCGCTGCTTACTGACGTCAACGCGATAAGCCGCGGAAACGGGAGCGACAAGCCCGGCCGCGGGATGCCATCGCCGCGACCGGCTTTACCGCGACTCGCCACCTCGCTGTCGTTCGTGGGGTTTGACAGCGTTTTAACTCTTGACCGCGGGTGGCTAACTAATGCTAAGTTGGCTAGCCTGGCGTGTAGCGTCGCAGCCAGCCCGGTGACGGCGTGTTAATAAGGGCTGATCCGGCCGCGAACACTACGCGTCGTGGCACCGCGGAGACGAGGTCGTCGAGGGAGTTAGCGTCGCCCCGAGCCTTGTCGACAAATGCCCCGACTTGTATGCACCGTATGCGGGGCCTATATAACTTGAACATCAACTTGTTTACAACTTCTCTACGAAGCACCGCGCGGGGTGGTGGCACAGATCGACCGGCAGCGGCGAGCCAGACACCCGCTTATCGTTGTGTTCGTGGCCGTGATGCGAAGAATATAGAATAAGTCGAGCTCAGTGTTCCACAGACACTGTGGATCACTGCCTGTGACTGCAGAGGATCAGCCGCTCACTGAAAACGAACAGACATCAAAATAATAATAATAATAACTATTAATTGTGACTATAATTCAGTACTTGCATTTGCTTTAAAATGGTGGTGTCTGTGCTATAAATGCAAAAATAAAAATTACTTAAATAAAAAGCACTTATTCAGTGGATGGCATTCTACATTTGTGTGGGAAGTAACCGACCCATCATCCCAATTGTCATTTTCTGTGGTGTTGTGTCAAACAACTGTGTTCTAGTTGTACTAATGGGAGACTCTTCCAACCGGTAGATTTATGATGTTGAGGGAAACCGAGACGGCCCTGTTGTCATGAACTCAAAACGGCTTCATCTCCTTGTGGTTGTGCTTGTCAGTTGTACTAATAGGAGACTCCGGCGTGGGGAAGAGCAACCTGCTGTCGCGTTTCACAAGAAATGAGTTCAACCTGGAGAGCAAGAGCACCATCGGCGTGGAGTTCGCGACGCGCAGCATCCAGGTGGACGGCAAGACG
>OMKR01007841.1:636-12830 GCA_900302355.1 Cyttopsis rosea
GTTGGGGGTGGTCGTTACCTGAGTCTGGATGCGATTGAGGCCTCGGAACCAGAGGATCTGGCCGCGGCGGAGCTCACGCTCGGCGTGGTCGATCTCTTCCATGTCCTCCATGTCCTCCAGCTCCTCGTCGGGGATCTCCTCCTTCTGGGTGCCGTGGCCGGCGGTCTTCAGGAACTTGAGGCGGCTGGTGGGGACGGAGGAAATGACCTGGGGGACGGAGCGAGCAGGGCTCAGAATGGAGGATGCTTCCCAAACACTTTTTGGTAGAGCCGACAGCGCTCCAGCGTGCGGGTGAGATGGACAGGAGCATTTGAAGCAATTTGGATTATTACATTTCTGTATTTGAATTTGCTGTGAAATATTTTTGTAATGCAAAGGGTATAATGAAAATATGGTGTATAAAATGTCAATATATTCATATAGATTTACCATAAGCCATCTCATCAATATCAGATTGAATTGTGAGACCCTGCCTGATACCCAGTCAATTTACAGATCAATACATTTTTAGAATAATCATCAAAAATAATAATACTGAATGAATCACTAAATCCTCTCACCATCAGTCAAATTGATCACATTATGACAAATTGACGCGACCCAATATTTGGAACAACTTCTACTCCAGGCCACCACATGGTGGCAGTGTTTCACCACAGGGGAGCTGGTGAAGCAGCGTCTTACCTGTCCCCACAGCAGCGAGCCGAAGCCCAGGAAAGTGCACCACAGCCACTGGTCAATGGTCAGGGCCACGCAGCTGAATGGTTTTCCTCCAAACTGCACAATGACGAACTAGCGGAGCGAGGAGGAGAAGAGAGCTAGCTAATGAGGGAGCGAACCACACAGATTTAAATTCACCAAAGTCTGATAGCACAGAATCGCTCACACTGCTTTGAAAATGAAATGCGGTAAAATGCCGTAAAACAGTCGATGAGTTTACAAGGCTTGTTTTTTTTTTTTTAGGTTCAATGAGATGAGCCACAGTTAATAAATAACATCACAACTGGCTCGGAAGGTCACAGTGTGGTGCGCATAAACGGCAAACAAAGTTGGGGCAAATTGCCTTTTCATCATTCAATTAGTTGAACATCATTCAATTAGTCATCTGAATCCAGTTCTAATTAAAATGCTTCTTCTCTCTGCAGAGTCCCCGTGAAACCACAGCACGTTCCCCAGAATCCACTCTGACGCTGGCCCCACCTGGATGATGAAGGTGCCGAAGACGATGGAGCAGAAGATGAGGTTGTTGAAGATGCCGTCGAAGACGTTCCTCTCGCCGTGGATCTTGCGGGCGTTTATCTCGTTGAAGAGCTGCATCAGGACGAAGGTGTTGAAGACGATGGTGTAGTGTTCAGAGGGAGGGGCTTGAAGGGGCGCTTTCCTCCCGTTGTCGATGTCGAACATTTTCTCACCTGTGGGGAGATGTCGTCGTTCGCCTTTTAGATCGCAGCCTTCAATAAATTTGGAAACCCTTGAGGCTACCAGCTGTTACATACATATACCAGCTTTCACTAAATGATTTATTAGATAACAATAATCTATTTGTTACCCTACTATATCTATATGATCAAATGACTGCAAAATGTGATGAAGGCCAATGAATGAAGTTCCACTCGGTTAATGATGGAAAATAAATTATCTAAATCAACACTATCATAAAATTATGTTCTTTCGTAAAGTGGAAATCCGTGAGATAAATTAACCATATTTGAGATTTTATTTAGTTGGCACTTTATAAGAAAGCCATTCATTTATAAGCCATTCATTCTATTTGCCTTATGAATGTGCCTCTATATATGCTGTTTCCATTGTTGGTGGCGATGTCATATTGCAAGAATCCTGCAGTCAGTGTCATTATTAATGATCTCCCACTCAGTTACAAATATTTATAATACCATCATGGGGGATCAGCCGCAGCCCACAAGCCACAAACAGCACGGCCTCCGTTTACTCCTTACCAGCGAAAAGCAGCGTGAAGATGATGACGAGCTGGTACACTCCCTGTCCCAGGATGTTCTTCATCATGGTGCGAGAGATGAGCGGCTTGTTGCGGCCGTAGGGCTTCCTGAGCAGCAGGGCTTCTGTGGGGGGCTCGGTGGCCAGGGCCAGGGAAGCAAAGGTGTCCATGATGAGGTTTACCCACAACATCTGGACCGCTTTCAGTGGCGAGTCCTGCAGGGTAGAGTGAGCGGGAGAAAAGGGAGTTAGGAGTAACGGAGAATAACCCCTAAATAATGTGACACGGAAAAAGCCTTCATCTTCAGTTGGCGCCAAGTGGACAAATGTTTTGTTGGCTAATCGTTCAAAATGACGAGGAGGCTGTAAAAACAGTTAAAAGTTGTCAGTGCATTTATTGCTGCAATTGGGTCATCCCACCAGCAGGTGCCTCATCCAGGAGATGGCCAGGGGTGAGTCATGAGGTCCGGCTTTATGGATCAAGGATATCCTGATTGATCATAAATATTAAATCCAAATGAACTTTCCTTTTACTGATCTCTTGAAGACCTGAACTTACATTCCAAATATGAATGCACGGAGACAACACATCGAGTTGACGATGACAGTAAAGCTGGACCGACCGCAGTCGCTGTCACGCAAAGTTACCACCTAAGCCTTATTTTGAGCCAGGAAAAACCCTGACACTGATTTCCTTTCCAACTATACGTATTTTATATCTAACCAAAACCATGTGTTAATTGCCAATCGGCAATGCTGTAGAAGAAATCTATTTCCTACTACCTTTTTCTTATATTGATGTTATCAGTCTCATCAGCATAACATAATGTTTCAGGCAGTATCTTTTCAGTATTTTTATCTAGGAAAAACACAGATCTTGATAGTTCAGTTAGAAACTGCGCTCAGAAGGCTAAAAGCTCTTCCTTCATCTAAAGACAGCCTTTAAATAGCCCAACAAGAAGTTCTGACAGAGAAAGGTCATGTTTTTCCCCAGGCATACAGAGGCCAATTCAAATAACATAGACATTACTTGACCTTAGTTTCTTTCTTTCTTTTTTTTTTGTTTAATTGTTGGTGTCAAAGTAAGAACAGTCATTTTCTCAAAATCCCATTTTCCTAATATGGTATTCAAATCGTACTCAAAGGTTTTCCAGATCAGTTTAAACAATATATTCCGGAGTAAATTTTAGTAAATCCAAATCGCAGCATCAGTCCCATAACTAACTATTTGAGTTTGCCTCGGCTCTAGAAGACCAGATGGCGACAATGGATGTGGATGGGATGTAGATCATCCTTGAGAACACAAGTGTTTGAGCTGCCCACACTGGTCCAAAACAACACAATACATTTAAGTGTCCACAAATGTTGCTGCTGATTCACTGCAGCAACTCTCCATAACATAGGGAAAAAAGTATTCAGATGGCATTTAGAGAGAAGACACCTTCATTCCGATTCTTCTCCAAGGATTTAAAAGTTGAGTCAAGTGGGTTGGGTGGGATTTCACCCAAGCGGTCCTTGTATGAATCACAGCGATGCGTGCCGGACATGGCATGACAAGAGTGGATTCTGGCCTGCGAACTCGCAGTCGATGCTCATCCACTAGACGCTCGCTACGCCATAATTATAGCCACATTTATTATACAGAGACACTGTAAATAGCCATTTGTTCTTGTTTGTGCAACCACAATTTTTAATTATTTCTTGACTGGATGAGTGGTAATTTAGTATCCGTCACTGGGGGGGGGGTCAGATAGAGGCGGCTGATTGCTACTTCCGAAAGACAGAGAAGAGAAGAAAAGCGTTAAAACCAAGCGGCCCGTCTGTCTTGTATCACAGTGAGATAGGACTGTGTTTGGTTCCCCCCTGAGAATGGAATGGTATGGTCCATTTCAGGAAGAGAAGAGTTAGAGGAAGCCCTCCACAGCATTGTCCAAGTCTTACATTATGGTCTCTGTCAGATACATGAACTATGGGCAGATGGTCACTGGAAACACCTCCAACATGTCATACCTCCAAAATAAAAGAATGACAATGTATATTTTTATCCGCTTTTTCTCTCTCCATGAACATGCCATGAACCGTGACTCCAAAACAGAACAAATTGTATAGTGTACCATTACAGTCCTAATCTTCAAGGCTACGTCCAGCCAATTTCATGTCCTGCTCTCACCCTCAATTTTTCTACAAGCAGGGAAATGGGTGTGCGGCATTCGGAATTTAACATCACCGTGGCAACCGGTGATAAACAAAGCACATTCTCATCAACACAACTAGCTAAGTCCACTATGGAGAGTCCCGTCTAACAAAAGTTTTGAAAGGGAGTATTTTTCCTATGCCGGTTAATGACTCATTCGTTGGACTTGTTGTCAAAAGGCTGTAGTCACAAAGAGGTAAAACGACCAAAGAAACAGTTTGATGACAGTGAGTAGGCCTGCCAGCTGATAATCCGACATCACTTTTTGCCAAGTACCTTTTTAAAAAAGAGCTATGGAATAAATGTATTACAGCTCAGGGCTCAAAAATGCAAAATAAATAGTGGAGGTTTGTTTAAGTCAGCAAAAATATTTAACTGTACCTGAAATCAAAGCTCTCTCAAAAATGTTTCTTTATAGCCCAGGGCCCAAGGTTTACAAGGAGTATATAAACAAGTGGCTCGAGTGGTAGTTGTGTGTAGCTCCTGTGGCTTCAGGCAGCTTTCGATGACTTAGACGAAGCAAACCGCCTCACAGAGATGACGGAGACGACACGGGAGCTCACCTGGGTGATGCAGGCTCCGGAGAAGGCCACGATCACAGCCACCACGTTGACGGTGAGCTGAAACTGGAGGAACTTGGAAATGCTGTCGTAGACGTTGCGTCCCCACATAACGGCCTTGACGATACTGGAGAAGTTGTCGTCGGTCAGGATGATGTCGGATGCCTCCTTGGCCACGTCTGTCCCAGCGATACCCTGGATCCGTTAAAGTGAAGGTCCACGGTGTTAAGACGGGATTGTGACTAGGGCTGGGTATTGGTACTCAATACCTTTAAGGTATCGACCGAAATAAACCAATACCAAGTAGGATCAAAACTTCTCCAGTCAAACAATCCCTGCATTCAATCCTTTTGTTTTTGCATTCGATCCTCTCTGAACAGTGAAAAAGCTTTTCCTCGCTGTAATCATTCCTCCTGTACTGGCCATTTGTTTAAAATTACAATGCCCAAATACTTCATTGTACAGTTTTAATAAATATTTCAATAATTTGAAAACATTCAAAATGTATTTGTGTAAAAATCATTTGGATGGGGAGGAGTGGTGGCATTTTATGCAACTGAATGCTTCCATTCACATGATGGGTATCAAATGAAGTAGAAAAAAAAAAGGTATCGAATGAAGTACTCTATTGGTATCGGTATCAATTAATTTTATCATTAATTTTGTAAACAATACCCAGCCCTAATTGTGATGTTACCACTGCATTCAAGCCTGTTATGTAAGAAAATACGTTATGTTCATGGACAGAGGTACAAATAAAGATTTAAAAAAAGGAGAGGGCATACCATAGCAAATCCGACATCGGCTTTCTTCAATGCAGGGCCATCATTCGTACCATCTCCCGTCACCGCTACCACTTGTCTCTGCTCCACTACTGTGCTGTCAATAATACCTGGACGGAGAGATCAGCCAGGTTTTTTTACGCTGTCATAGAAGAGGTGTTAATTCAATTATATGTTTTAGCATTGCATTTAGCATGTTTAAATATTCTACCCCCTCATGTATGTAAATATATGTTGTAATATATAAATATATATGTAAATAGGGAGGACAAAAATTTTGAAACATCGCTCAATAGAATGTAGTTCAGTACAACACCACATTTAACTATGACCTCAGTCATAAACATATAATTGAATTTACACATTTCCGACTATGACAACGAAAACTGAAAATTATAAACTTCATAAAAGTAGAATTCATGGCAGAGCTGTTGTATTGGATTACATTGGATTGTACAGGTGTACCTAATAAAGTGCACACTGAGTGTATATAAGAACAAAGTGTGAGCTGTGAAATTGGGTTTTAAGTTCATTATATTTGTAATAAGATGAATTGACAAGGTACCTTTGACTAATGTATGCTTGTCTGTGGGCGAAGAGCGAGCCAGTACTCGGAGTTTGGGCCAGATTTTGTCTATGCGCTCTTGTTCAATCTGAAAATATCAAACAAAATCATATTAGGAAACAAGAGTAGCATAAAAAATAGCATAAAAAACTCTTAATGATGAAAAACAACCGCTGAGGCGTATTGGCACGCTTTTAAAATGGGTGACTATCTCAGGGATAGGTAGAGTTATCACCATTATTACATAATCACCTGATCACATCATCGCCTGAAGTGAAATCATTCCACAATCATGTTTACATCCAAATTTAAGTGGAATTTTAAGCCAATTTGAGAAATGTTGCAACAAATCCCACCTCTCCTTTTTCGTTACGTATTCTCCGGTTGAACTCTTTGCCCTCCATGCAGAGGAAGTCGTCTCCAGGCTGCAGGATGCCACACTTGGTGGCGATGGCTCGGGCTGTGTTGATGTTGTCCCCAGTGACCATCCGTACCGTGATGCCAGCGCGCTGACACTTTCTGATGGCATCTGGAACCTGAGGGGAAGACAAAACAGAAGAAGGAAAAAAAAGGAGCTATTTATCGCTAAAGCACAAAGACAACATTGCCTTGGTCGATGAGACAATAAAATAATCAACTCTTTAGTTGATTGCGAACCATTAGTTTGCCAACAGCCATTTGACAACAATTCCACTGAGGATGTTTTGTTGAATCTGTGAACCTGGCGATGACAAATCACCAGTTCTGATTCATGGCCTTTGTTGGCACAGTCATTTATGATCGTGTTCTCTCTCTCTCTCTCTCTCTCTCTCTCATTAAAGCAAATCTGATAGCAAGAGCCATTTCAAAAAGGCCGGATATCAAAGAAAAAGCAACCCCTTGTCTGGGGTTTTGGACACTTAGAAGCATGTTAGGTATCAGTGATGGAAAGAAACAAATTGATGTCAATCATTGTGTAGAAGACAATGATTGACATCAATTTTTTTCTCAAATCACACTAAACTAATGGTCTAGGTAAGGGTTCCCCAAACTTTTACAAATTGTACACATATTTTATGCCTGTAATAAACTTCTACCGTGCCAAGATCAAAACCTTCATGGACTTCCTGGGGGACTGCGGACCCCAGTTTGGGAACCACTGATCTAAGTCTATACTGCTGAGTAAAGACTGTAAATACTGTCGAACAGACTACAGACTAGAAAGTTGTCTAGGTTTTCCCTACGTACAAAAACTATTGCCCACACAAACAGCAGCTGTTCACCTCTGCTCTGACGGGGTCTTCGATGCCCACCACACAGAGGCAGGTGAGTCTGGTGAGGATGTCGTTCTCGTTGTCCCAGTCGGGCTCGCCCTCTGAGAGGGGGAAGTCCCTGTAGGCCAGGCAGATGGTCCGCAGGCCCTCCGAGGCCATGGGCTCGATCACCTTCCTCACCATGTCGTCTCGGTCACGTGGCCGAAACACCTTACACTCGCCGCTGGCGGTGAGGATCTTATAGCACCTGAGGGGCGGGGTGGGGGCAGGGACGTAGGTTTACATGTTGAATTAGGGCTATGTATTGGGCAGGATCTCAGGATTCAATTTCAATACAAAAAGGACCACAATCTATCTGATAGCGATAGGCTCATAATACGATTCTGTATCAATATATACTTGAGAATTCCCAACCTTTCAGTATACCGTCATGTATTCTGACGTAGTGATATTTCACAGAACAAATTCAGTCTAATACAGAAATTGAATATTTCAATTCATTTGTGACTATGGTGGTATATCATTTAAGCGGCGTATAGTTGCATAACTTCCAAACAAAAGATACATTTTACATTTTTCAAATCAATTCAGAAATTGAAACAATAGGATTGAATTGTATTGTACAGAAGAATGAAATAAGTGTTGAAAGAACAAAAATGTTGAGAAATTGAGTTCTATACAAGCCAATGGGAATTGAAAGCGAACAGCAAAAAGAGATCAGGGATAAAAAAAAGAAAAAGCAGAGCAGAAATGTAGGTAGGGAGAGAGAGAGCGAGAGAGAGAGCAAGAGCGAGAGAGAGAGAGAGAAGACTGGGAGGGAGGACAAAGCGGTTGCAGTAAGAAGCCAGGAGATGCCCTGTGTGGGTTAAAAGGAAGCCTGCTTGACTAAGAGGCTTAGAGAGCTGTTACCGGCTCATTTTCTCAGCGCCCGTTTTTAAGACGCAAACTAAGGGGCTTGGGTGGGATGGACTTGAACTACTTAGCTGCATAAGCCGTTACACACATCATTTACTGCAAAGCCTGGCAAACTGGAGCAATTACTAAGGGGACAATTTATTTCTCCTGAGTAGAATGATTTGCATCTTAAGCGTCGTCATATGGCACAAAGCGGTACCTTGCGTGTTCACAATGTATCATTCAAAGCAAACCGTAGTTGATAGAGAGCTAAATCCTCATTGCATGGCACCGTTTGTTGAGCTCAAACGGACAAAACACAGGAGAGTTGAATGCAAACAAGAAAAGATAACCAGTTCTCATAGTTTCTCACTTTTTGAGGATGATCTCAGAGGCCCCTTTGCTGAACATGCGGTAGCTGCCGTCAGCGTTCTTCAGCACGGTGCTCATGGATTTGCGGACGGAGTTGAAGGTGTAGACCTTGTAGAGCTTCTCCTCTGGGATCTCGTTGCGAATGGCCTGGTAGTCACGCTTCAGGTCGGTGGCGAAGCCCAGCAAGGCACATTCAGTTTTGTTTCCCACCTGGCGTGGGAAGCCACCTTCCTTCTCTGGAGACTGAGGAAGGAAGTGGAAAAGTGAAAGGAGGAGGAGGAGGAGGCAAGACGATGGCGCAAGACGAATGCAGGGAGTTCTTAAAGCCGAACTTCTCAGAGATGAATCTGCAACAGGTTTACTGCAGCATCAGACATAATTCAGATGGCACAACAAAGATTAGCATAAAATGACAATACCAAATAATAATTTTGTATGAATATTACAAAAAACTAGAACATAATCGAGTATTTAACATTAAGCAATATTGTGCTTGGGTTAAGTAGTATGCAAAACTATTAACAGCCAAAGTAGCTTTGAAATAGTTATTAATATAATGTAAATGATGTAATACTCAACCCACCATTGTTCAAGTAACATGGTGTGATTGTATATATTACACAAAAAAAACACACACAAAGCCCTCTACATACTTCAAGTGCAAGGATTAGTGGAGATTTATTGATATAATGACAGATCTGGAAACATTAATTATTTAAAAGGCTAACGTTATATTTTGATAGTCTTCTCAGAGACGTTATTGTTGTTATTTGCTGAAACCATGGAAACAACTAGTATGAACCTTGATATTTCACATGTTTTTGCAGTTTTGTTTGATAATATTTCTCAAAACTGATAGTGAACAACCATACATTGTTAGCAAAAGTTGATTTTGACGAAAGACTTTAAGCTTGCATCGTTCGCTTTGCTCATCGTTACCATGATCTTGGTGGTGTAGGCACAGTTCACTCCGATGCCCAGAACCAGAATGTCTAAGATGGCAGAGGGAATGTTCTCGGGTTCGGGGACTTTTCTGTGGTGCTTGTCGGCGATGAAGGCCTGCACCACGGTCATGCGGTTCATGGTGAGGGTGCCCGTCTTGTCGGAGCAGATGGCGGTGGCGTTGCCCATGGTCTCGCAGGCATCTAGGTGACGTACGAGATTGTTGTCCTTCATCATTTTCTGGAGAACACAGAGAAGGAGTAGGGCATCCATGAGGGGACATGGGAGGTGAACATGAGTGTCAGGAAACCTCAAACTTAGGGCTGGGTGCTAGACAGGATGTTACGATTCGATGTGATTTTCGACTGAATTCAATATCAATCAGATATTGATGAGATGGCTCAAGATACGATTCTATATTGATATATTGACATTTTATACACCATCGCTTTTTCTGACGTGCATTCACAGAACAAATTCAGCTTGATACAGTAACTAAATATTTAAATTCATTTGTTACTATGGTGTTTTGGCAGAAAATGGTCACATAACTTCCAAAGTATTGCTATTACAATTTTGAAATAGATTCAGAAATTGAAACAATAGAAATGTAATGCGAGTAGTAATTTTTTAAACCCATCCCTACTAAAATGAAATATTTGCATTTAATTGAATCTAAGCCTTATCTTCCGTAGCGTCGCTGAGAAATTTAAATTAAACCATAAAATGTTAACTTAATAGTCACTTGACACCTCCAGCAGAGGAAATCCTGACCCTGATTTAGTGTATCATTTCAGTCAAGTCTTAATAGACTAATTTGTAAGATGGTTGGCAGTAATGAGAATAATCCGATTTAAGATTTTACCTTAACGGAGTAAGCCAGGGAGATGGTGACTGCCAATGGCAGGCCTTCAGGCACGGCCACCACCAAGACGGTGACACCGATTATGAAGAATTTGACAAAGAATTGGACGTAGATGGGTGTGCACTCCTTGACCCAAGGCAGGTTTTGAATCCAGAAGGTGTCCACGACAAACAGCACCACCAGGATAATGACAGTGACCGCTGACATGACCAGGCCTTTTGGGAAGGGATGGGAAGAAAGGGCCGCCATTAATTTTCCAAAATAACAATTCTAGATGGAAAACCTTAGTGTGATGACAGTATGAGTGAGAGAGGAGAAATAAAAAAGTATCTAAACATAGCTAAGATGCCACAGAGGGACTGCAGTATTTGGCAGTGTGAGTATCCATTACTGTCAGTCTACCAACCTGCTTTGCCAATCTGGACGGCTAATTTGGTTAGCTTGCCCTGGAGAACAGACTTCTCCTTTTTTGGCAGGTTGGCCTTCTTCTTCTCCTCAGCGTCAGCTCCCTCATCGCTGTTCAGAGGCTGCATCTCCATGGCAGCTCCATCCTGCGCTTTAGCTAGCACAACAAAGAAAGGATATAACAAGGATATGATAACAAGTTATTGATCTTGTCATTTGGCGACGATGACAAATAAGGAATGCAGTGG
Source organism: Cyttopsis rosea (assembly GCA_900302355.1). Taxonomy (NCBI): domain Eukaryota; kingdom Metazoa; phylum Chordata; class Actinopteri; order Zeiformes; family Parazenidae; genus Cyttopsis; species Cyttopsis rosea. The sequence goes on from OMKR01007841.1 coordinate 11,673, forward strand.
TTGACGTAATATCAGTAAAATAGAACAAGGGGGATTGGCCCCAGTTGCTTATTTTCCTCGTTTGATTCTGAATAGAAAACAGAGAAAACTCAACCAACTCTGCATGAAAGGACCAAAAAAAGGGCAAGTGTTTACATCTGCAAAACCTTACCAAGCCTGTATTGTAAAGGTTCTGTTGCTACACAAGCAAATAAATGAAATGTCACAGTCCCAATGCTCAAGGAGCAAACTAGTATTTGAGGTCTTTCCCAGTCTGCAAACGCAGTTAAACAGTGCCTGTTCAGATAGTTCCAATTGTGTTTGCGCGGATGGGAGGCAATAGATAAAGAACAGGTTTTATTAGTTTAGCCAAAAGCTATCACTTCACAGTGATTTTGAAATACAGAACAATTAACTTTAGGCAATATTTCAAACACATGTAAATAGGACCTGTTGACACATGTCAACTTCAGCTTCTGGTTTAAATTTGATGAACACGGCTTTTCTGTGTGATTTTGATAACGGAAACAAAAGTCCTTCTGCAAAGGTGAGACGATGGTCAATGTAATTAGCTAAAGAAACTGGAAATGCAATTACATGACGCCAACTGTGGGGCATAAGCATTCTAGATAGCAGCTTTGGAATCAGAGGAATCAGATGAGATTCAGAGGGAGATTAATTTGAAAAAAAAAAAAAAACTAGAGTTTCCACCTGAGATCATAGTTTGCGTTTCCGTACACTGTTATGAACGTCAGCTGGATTCTTTAACATGGGATTTTAAATTCACAAGCAGAGATCCTGATATACATGGATGTTGTGTAGAGTTCTCCGATAATCATCGCAATACATTCTTTCACACAGGTGACCTAGGAGATGGCATCAAGAGGAAATGAAGGGATTCGGCCGGCCAGCGGGAGCTGCTCTCTAACGTGTTGCACCCCGTGATAAAATCATTAGCTCAGTGGCCTGTCTGCGCTGGGTTTTGTTATTCACACTGTGAATCGCTGGGGGAGTCTTGTCTCTGTTTCCCTGGTATTCTTTAATTAATGCACAGGCCTAGTTTATTACTCTACTGTTAAGCTGTGTTTACTACCGCACGGGTCCAAACACAATAGTGTGTGTGCGGCAGGGAGAGCAGGGGCTTCAACACCGGGGCTCCAATGGCGGCTGTGGCTTGTT
>OMKR01007876.1:4658-28725 GCA_900302355.1 Cyttopsis rosea
CATGGTCCAAACCAGAGAAATTAATTGCACCTTGAATAAATTAGACAGCGCAGAGTTTGTAATTTCCAATTATACTTCCGCCCCAAACAGACGCACGCGTTTGCACACATAACGGAGGGGTAGAGGGTAAATTCATTTACACTGTGGATTCCCGGCTAGAATTGAAATTCAGGTGGGGAGGTTTATATTGATCATAACAGATGGATGTGCTACGAACAGATAAAAATGTAATTCAATTAAAACAAAACTCCTCAAAGGTCAGAAAAGAGAAAACCCACAGGAGGGCTGTACTTTAATACAAAACAAAAATACAAAAAAAATGACTGGATATTCATTTTACTGAATAAAGAACAACTTGAGATGAGTAACCGACCTGTGACATTCATTATTGCCGTATGACTGCATCTTTGCCTAATTACAAATTAAGCATTAAATATCACTTACTGCCATACATAAGTAATAAATAATTTCGATTTTATTGATGTTATGCCGCAATAACAAAAAGAGCGAACTGATTCGTCCAATGCAGAACCAGTAACAGTAAACCACGGGTTTTGATAAAGATGAAGCGTTTATTTTTTGGTGAAACATAATAATTTAACTCAAACACAAATGAGATGGATCATTGAATCACAGGCAGGTCAGACCACTGAAAGCCATCACAAATACACAAAAAACGTAAAGACGCAAACACAGTTGGAAGGAAAATTAATCCCACATAGAAAAACAGAACATGATTCATCTGTGTGCTTGTTTGCTTTTTTTTGGGGGGGGGGGGTTGATTTGATTTGATTGTAAAGTAATAAAATGGCTGCCATGCAAGTGAAGAAGGCTGCTTCACAAAAACAAAAACAACAAAACAAACAGCTGACAATTTTAGGACCAGAAGGCAAAAAGGCACACTATACACCTCCATTCCAAAGTCCTCAACCACACAATGTCCGAAATTAGACCTACAAGTAGGTTCTTTCCACTCGCATACGCACAATGCTACACTCAAGTCAGATCTGTTCCCTACGAAATCACTCTGTAGAATATGATGGGGCTGGGTTGTATACCTCATCAGAAACCCCAAAGACCAAAACCAAACAGAAGAAGCTACAGAATATGAACATCAACGATGAGAGAATAAGGTATGGAAAAGTAAACACATGACGACGTGAAAGAAAATATTTTAGGTTTGGCTGCATGCAGGTAATGCCTTTTCATTTAGGTTAAGACAAACAGACATGGCTTACAGACGGATATACACTTTACCCCGTATGAATCCTGTATTGCACCTATAGCATCACAGGTGATTTTCACACAAGAGGAATCTCAATTATTAACCCATAACAACACAATGTCATTTTGTCACGAATATGACAAAACCACAGTTGTAAAGTGCTCATGATACGTCACGTTTCCCTGCAATTTAAAGAGCACAATACCCACTTATTGTGCCTAATGTAATAGAAAATCAAGAGGAGACATTTTCAGCGCCTCTGCAGAACTTTAAATGATGCCAAACTTTTGTTTGGTGTGCTTCACTGAACATCGGCTGCCAGTATAATTTCATATGAAAGCATAGCAACACTATTTGATGACACTGTCGACTTCATCAAAATATCACCATCATTATAAGATGTAAATGCCTGTTTTGTAGACAGTTATACATTAATATACTGTATGCATTTACAAAATTAGAAATCATCTAAAGTAAAGTGTGTGCAAACCTGCAGGTGGAGGGTGCAAAATGTTAAGGAATATGTTCCTTCTTTTAAAAGAAAAAACAGTAAGCTCATGACAAGCAGCCAAGTCGAGTCTTCTATCCACTCAGATGCATAAATTCTGCAGAGCAGCAGCGACTGCATTATATAGTGAACTACTGCAATTCGATCACCCAACAGTACCAATTACATTCCTTAAGGTTCAACCAGGATGTGCACCTTGGAGGTTCATAAATTATGAAACTATGTCCCAATCTGAAAGTGTGAAATGGAAAATAAGAGTGTTGCACAATCGGGAAATTCAGACTGATCAATAACAAGGGCAAGGGAAGGGAAGAGAAGAGGCTGATGTTTCTAACACAGTGGAAGCAACCTCTCTGGTCTACGGTAGGGAAAGCCTTGCTCATGTACGACAGGAACCAGGAATCGAACCCTATGCAAAGGCGCCGACGACAAACGCACCAGTTTAGAAAGTCTCAATTCTAACAGGGACTGGCTTGTCTGAGCCGAGCCAATCCAAACAATCATGTGACCGGGATGAAGACATCTCGACGGGGGAGCAGCTCCCAATGACTTACCGAGTAACTTGTATCCATGTGCTACGGCTAAGCCAGCCTGAAACATTAGTCGATTAAATGGTCGACAAAAAAAAAACCAGAATGTAATCAAATTAGAGTAATTGAATGATTTAGTGACTTTAAAATCTTAAAGTTCTTAAACAAAATGTCAGTTCCTGTCTTTATTCTGTATTATAAAACAAAAATGTATGCTTTAAATGGAATATGAATGATAATATCTTATTAGCTATGAGCATTTAATCATATTTGACGTGGCCTTATTTTACGCCTCCAAGGTCAAGCTCCAAGCTCACCTTTGTGGTTAACCTAGAGTTGGAGACACCATCACATCCCATAATGCTGGAGTGATGTGATGCCCTGATACACTAAGAGGCTTCAATAAAGTCATGAGCGAGTGTCATGCGGTATGTGTGTGATGATACTGACGATGAGACCGATCGCTTCCCCCAGGTAGGCCGATCTGTCAGCCGGCCTGTCCTGGGAGGAGGGTCGTTTTGGGGGGTGGGGGGTGGAGTACAGGCACCGCCTGGCGTCAGCAATGTATAAATGTCAGCCATAAAAAAAAGTCATTATCCCTGATTCGTTCTTTTCTTGTCAGTTCGATTCTGTTCTGTTCCAACTTTGTTATTAAGATGTGCAGGTTAAGCAGTTCGGCAGCGGGGGAGTGTGACTTCGGCACGATTCGACACTAACTGCTTCAATATTTTACCTTCCGACAGGCCATGATTCCTCCACTACCTCTGCAGTTAACTTGGGCGTTTCAAATTAAGACTATGGGAGGGATAGGTGAGTCTGGGAAGGGAATGTTTGCTAGTGTGACCAGCCGACGTTATAACAACGACAGAGCTGCAGCTGTAGTGGAAAAGCCTTGCTGACCTAATGAGAAACTCCCTTTATTAGTTCCCTTTCTGTTAAGATTTCGTCATTCACTGTTCAAGCATTGGTCAACAATCGTCAGATTTTTGGTCCCTTTCAACAACAGGTTTTTGATAAATTAGTCTTGATAAGAATTAATTTACATGCTACAAAAGTCCCATTTTAAAAAGGCACGCTGTACAACCTGTAGCAAGTTTGATAAGGCCTCAGTTACAGGAAATAAATGGAACGAGTACACAAAATTCAAGTGTTAGGACGGGTGCACGTCCTTCTCATTTCTTGATATCAGTCAGAATGATATTAGCCGTGACAAACATGAGGCAGAAGATGGCCCACACCACAACGAACCACACCCAGGCGGTGTGTCGGAACGGGGACTGGTGCTTGTTGACGGCATCCCTGCCCATCACTGGCTCCAGGTGGCGTCTGCCGTAGTAAACCAGGAGAGCCGGGATGACGTACTGGATACCGGTGCCGGCGTAAGCCCCCGTGATGCCGACCAGGGACTCCAGGTTGCGGGTGCAGAAGGCCACCACGATGGGCGGCACCAGGGTGATCAGCGGGAAGACGATGCGGTCCACCACCCACGGGTAGGTGCCGCCGTCTCGGTGGAACAGGGTCTTCCAGTTGTTGCGCAGCGTGACGGCGATGATGGGGAAGTTGGTGCTTATGGTGAAGACGGGGAAAAGCCCCAGGAAGTAGCGCAGGGCGGGAATGTCTAGCACGTCGCAGTTGTCGGTGAAGTTGAGCGTGTACATGTCGTGCAGCAGTGAGCTGTTGAAGCAGAAGATGGCCGTGAAGGAGAGCAGGACGTAGAAACCCAGGATCAGGACGTAATCCACAATCACCAGGGTGCCGACGCGCCTCTTGTTGGAGATGGGCGTCACCAGCGATGGCAGCGAGTGCTGGCACATGAAGGAGTAGACGCACACGCCGAACAGGTTGGGCACGCCGGACAAGGAGGCCGCCGGCGGCTGGCCCTCACCTCTGCTTTTACCGATGCGGAGTAGAGCCAAGAAGATCATCATGGTGAACGCTGCAAAAGACAGAAAATGAAGAATAGCATGATATATATGAAATTAATGTAATAATCAATGATCTCTGAAATCATTAATTCTTTATTAAAGAAGACATTTACATAATGGAAACGTTTTGGATGAAACCAGTCTCAAAGTGTTTTGCAATGTCCTCCTGGAACATTTCAAATGTCTGAACAATGGAATTCTAGAGATAGATCTGAAAAGTACCTAAAAAGATAAAACCAAAAGACGAAGCTAATATATAATAGAAATGTTGCTGCATTTCTAGAATAGATGTATTTTCTATATGTCCTATAATAACCCCGGCAGACTATTTTAAGGCTCGGGAGGTTTCGAAACGCGACACTGCCAGGCCCAGAAACACCATTGAGCCATAAAAAACTGGAAAGTGTAGAAATATCCACTGTGGAAATGTGATGGCTGAGGCGATGCTTCATGGACAGGCTCCGTGGCTTTTCCATGACAGGTGACGGAGAGGCCGTGTCGCTGCCCTCCTACTGTTTGCAGCTGCATCTCCAATCGATTGTCTTGTGTGACCCTGCGTGGGCTGCCCAAAGTCGCGAGCGTCTCCGACAAGGTTCCAAGCTCCCAACAGATATAATTAGAGGAATAGGAGGAGGAATTAGAGGACAACTCCACGTTCCATTACACACGTTCCATTACTTCACAAACAAACTACACATTAATTCACAGTCAAGCAAATATGTAATGAGAAGTGTCTAGCTACAGTCTTAAGTCTCATAAGATCGTACCTAGACACCGTACTGCTCCTTCCAGGAAGACAGACATACCTGGCATCTTATGTCAGTCTAGGAAAACCAAGATTTGCCAAGGGACAGGTGTCTATAAGACCTGGAAGCCCAAAACGTGCAACAGATATGCCCCCACACTCACACCTTCATAGGGCCTGATAAAGGTCCTCCGACCAGAATGCGGCTTCATTTAATAAACAGATTTTATTTGCAAAAGACAGTGTTTTTTCTTTTTCTTATTCTCAACCAATGATAAAGATAGGCCCTTGTAATTTCTCACAATATAAAGTCTGAATTAAACTGTAAGTAGATGCATTTGACAAACAGGGGTTTTAGTTTGATATGAGTAATATCTACTTCAAAGTGATTCTTTAAAATTAGATTTTAAATTCATGATCATAAAATCGCTTAAGCTCTTCCTCCTCCTACTCCATATCATCATCAGTTGATATTTAGACCAATGTCCCTTCTGTATCACTGGTACTGCCCACTCAAACTCAAAAGCAAGGACAGATTAGCAATCGGTGTCGGTGACATCCCTTGACGCAGACCTTGAGCCATCACCTTGCTGGTGTGTCTGCGTGTGTAACGTCACCGGGACACTTGATGTGTCCATGTAGGTGACCACTGCCCCGCGCTTCATTTTTTAATTAATCAGCTCCTGTAGTAGCACTTTAATGTGTGTCAGGAGGATAAAAATCCACTCCAAATACCAGGAACAAATTGAATTTAGGGCTGCCATGATGGTCTTCTCTCTGTTTAGTCACTATGAAGCTGTGAGGTTATTTGGATTTTTGAATACAAAGCTATGCTATAATAATAATAATAATAATAATAATAATAATAGGTATTTTAATCTGAATGTTGCTGTACAAACAATAAAATGTTACTGCACTGATTACGGTATTCATGTAGGTATACCGTCAAATACGATCCATTTCCTAGAACTAAATATATTGTACTGAGACAGGCAGAAGCTATGTAAATACACACGTCCATCAGCACCAAGCATAGTTAAAAAAATAGACAATAGATTCTTATTGAAGGTGGCTTCGGCTACGGGCCGAGGGTGGGTCCACCAGAGACATGTTGAGGATAGGTAGTCCTACTGTAGACTAATAATTTCAGACCTATAATTCGAGAGAAATAATAATTCGCTGGGGAGTGATGGCAATCCTTTAATGGCCCACAAAATTTAGTAGTTCTATACCTTATATAAAGCTTTTGTGTATGAAATGTGCTTTACAAATAAACTTGCTTTGCCTTGGCTCCCCCTGCCTTATTGAACAGCTATAGGGAAGTCAGCAATACCATGAATAGCAATCAGGTTTTACTTCCAAACAAATCATTTCAGACGGCCTTCAGTAGAGCTATTCTTAAATGGGAAGGGGGAAGTTTAAACACATCAGTCACCAAGGTTCCTAAACTTGTTGAAGGGTTCGGGCCCAAGTGGTCAATATTTAATGGATATCTGGCTCGCACCCAACGTAATCTCAGGCTGAGGAGTGGAGAGCAGGCCAGTGGAAAATCTGCCCACTCTCACTTCAACACTTTTTTTTTTTATATCAGGAGAAGGTCATATTCTGAGAGACAGAGCAGTCCTCAAGGGCTAAAATGTTGCATCGCTTCAAGCCATTGCAGTCGTAGTAATAAAGCACATTCCAAAAGAACAGTTACAATGTGCTTTATACAATAATTAAAACCAGAACACGAAAAATAATCATCCAAACATAGCATAAAAAAGCCTATAAAAATGCCTGTCGGGGAATGCAATTTAAGTAGTGCTTTACAAAACATTCATCTTTTCTACTTCCTCTAAATGGATGGTGTGTTTTCTGTGTTTAAACGCATCCTCCGTGAGAACGGTTGCTGGGGACAGATACATATTGTCTCACTCTGTCTTCTATCTATTGCCTCCTTTCCCCCCAGAGATTCATCCACAATGTGTGAAAGAGCCATCAGCACTTCCATCTGCCTGCTACTGATAGCTTATGTTGTCCCCACCTCCCTTCGATGTCCTTCCAGCAAAACCTGCCCTACTCCCGCTTCTTTACTCATCCTCTGAGAATGACATCCGCCCTCTGCGAGCCACCCAGAACAGCATCTGTCTGGCCTGCGCTAAGCCAATGCAGCAAGGGATCTATTCTCCTCCCGGAACCCGGTCCAAGCAGGCTGTACAGGAAGGAAGACAAGCAGGGAGCTTTTAATTAAGAGTGCCGCTGGGTGGCTGGACACCACTACAATACCTGTAGCGATAAACTAAATCTTCATTACTGTGAGCCACGTTTTGCTGTGAGCTCAAAGACAAATAATGAGATGGTGGCATGGGGTTCTTCCTCCATCCCCTTATCTAATGGGATGTTGTTGGATCATAATGTGCTGGACAATCGAACAGTGTGTGGTATGAAAAAGGAGCCGCACACAGCTGATGTATGGATGCTTCGTTGTGTGTTCAATATGGCAGGACTGACCTTTGGATCAAGCTCTTTTAGGAAAATCCAGTACGATAAGTTACTGAAAGCACACAATGAGTTACCACTAGGGCAAGTTGATAATATCACTAAATCAAATATCACAATGTTTTGATATCGATATTGATAATTTGATGATATGTAGGGGTGACTATTGGTAGTGAAGTTAAAATAATTACATTACTTTACCATAATGGAGAGTTAAAGACAACATTTAACTATATCACAATATTAAGATATATGTATATTAAGATCCCAGACGATATCGACTCTCATAATGATAGATATTATATATCGATATATCGCTCAGCCCAAGAACCATTTTCAAACTTTAAATAGTGCAAATATTTAATAATCTGGAAACTAGTGAGATGAAATACAGTACCTTATCTTGTCTTTTGGGTTGCCTGTAATCCTCAAGCCGTTGTGCTCATTAGAAGGTAGTGACTCATTTATCTTACTTAAGACACAGGAACTAACCCCTTATCTTTCAAAGGAAATTGAAAGTCAATCAGATGGTAGAGAGAAGCTGAACAAGCCAGTCGAACAAAAAGCCAGTAGAATAAAACATTTCATAATGTGCTCATTTGTCACTGCCTTTCAGTGAGAACATGCAAAAGGACAAATTCCGCCTGCCGACGAAGATTTCACTGCACAGGGTGCAACACATGTAAAACAATAGTGCTTTTTGATCAACTTTAAATAATAAGTACATGTAAGAGCAACAACTAGAAACACAATATAATCATTGAAAAAAAATTGTACATCCTGTCTTTTGCAACATTGATTACATTATTTCCCCAAAGGCAATCTAATCCAATAGGTATGCATGAGTTCCCTCTGTTCTTTCCTTTATAATATTCAACTTTTCTTAAGCCACATAGGTTTCATTATGTCGTCTTCATGCTTTGCCGGGGTTGAAACAAGACTGATCTGAAGGGCACGGTGCCATTGACTACCTGATGAGGTCCCCCATACTAAAACACCTCCCTATCCTACTCACAATAATTCTGCTGCACCACCGTTGAAGTCATTCTTCTTCCCTACCAATAGACCCCTTCACCCAGCTCACTCATTCAGACGGGATGTGCCATTTACCTTTGGAGGTACCTGTGATGATATGGTGATTACTTGGACTTCCAGAATGATGTTATGTCCCCACACTGACAGGGACTGAGCGAATAGAGCGGGCCCTCAAGAAGTCACATATCACATCCACATTACTAGCGCCGCTCCATCTCACGGCGCATGATTTATGTCGCTCGCACGGGGGGGATGGCAATGACCTTGTGGAGAATTCTTCAACTTAACAACCCTCCCAGGAGGCCCCCGCTGCTGTGTTCCCAGCGGTAGCAAACAAAGCTGTTGCTGTTAAGCCAAGGTTGGCCGACACTCTTTGGTGCCCCGAAGGAGTCGTTGAATGGCTGTGGAGATGGACTCGCCAGCAGCTGCTCTCCCCTAAGAGATGGGCTTCCTCCAGTCAATTAACCAAGAGAAAACGGCTGAGGGAGAGCGGTGATGAATCCTCAAAGCGGCTCAAAGTGAAGTCTAGGGTCCTGCTCCTCAGAGAAAATGACACGGACACTTAACGTGAGCATTTCCTGGCGACATCGGGCAGGTCCAAGACTTTTCAGGTGGGCTTTTATCTTCGATAGGAAATGAAATTACTGTGACAGTGACTCGCATAGTAAAACATACTCAAAGACGAGGCAAACTCCCAGCAGCTCTTCGGTTGTTTTGTCTCGTTTGTCAAATTAAATATCTCCTCCCCAAGTGGCTGTAGACCACGGCAATCATCTCATCATTAATTAAGAGACACACCCCTGGAACCCACTTTGGTACTTCTCCACGGTCATGATCAGCTTTGGCTCTGCACCCAGGACTCTGAGGATTTAGAGTTTCCTTTGCTCGTAGAGTTCTCTGTGATATCGTATCACTTCAAAGTTATGAGCTACGGTAGCAGGCCACTGCCGGGGATGCGCTTGGTGGGCTACAATGTGATAATGGCTGCCCTGCCAAGTAATAACGCGTCGTACAATCTTAGATAGGAGTATCAGGTTCACGGCGCAAAGCACAGCAGCTGGTCTCCTGTTAAGCGTCCCAGGGATGAGAAAGTCAAACTGCATAATATTATCTAAAAGGCTTCATGAAAACAGCAATTAGTCCATGCACTCAGCCATGGCACTGCAAATTGCGCATTAGCCAAAGATAACAAATAAAATGTACCTGCCCCCGTTATGATCTGCAAGGCAGGGCTTTGGTGCAATTCAAGGAGCTGTGATCTTTAAAAGCACCTCAGGTTACAGCAGTGTTAGTAACAGTACTTTAAAACTAACACTTGTTTCCTGTGCAAATGTTGTACACTTAGCCTAGCAGCAGGACAAAGACTAAAAGGTAATGATCATCACTTTAATTCATTTTCACCAGTGTCTGCACAAGGTCAAAAGTGAGATTAGGATTTCTACAAGGACTTAATTAAAATTGATGATTTTTTTTTTGCCTCATCATTTAATAAATGGATGGCAATTTAAAAATAGTATCCAACTCAACTTCAACTCTCTCTTCCTCCTACTCCAAATGAAGAGCAGAGGTTTTTTTACTGGCTAAAAATCACTAATTAAAAATAATAATGATAATAATAAATGGATTAAATGGAGAGCGTGTAAAAATAAGGTCTTCATTCTACACACAGCGTTCACAGAAGCCAACCGGTAAAAAAATAATAATAAGTGGAAGTATATATACAGTAAAATGTTCTACAAAACCTCCAGGAGGGACAGTTAAATAAGTAACACTCAAAAGACTGATCTTAAAGCACTTTTTAAATCTTCTCGAAACAAACCGCATCCACTCTCATAATAGGGGTGAATGATTTTGAGAAAAAATAATCCAGAAAGAGAAAAGTGCAATTTTGTTTTGTTTACAGCTCATCTTAAAAATTTCCACTGAAAAAGTCTGTATTTTAGGTATAAATAATGAAAATAAGCACGATACATAACTACATACAATTTAAATTCCATGTCTTATTTAATGAATTTAAAAAAGTTTTGAGTTGTTATTTTTGGAATCTTTGAGTCAACAAATGCCAAGTCCATTCATGTTCATTCAACTTTTGGTAAAGAAATGTTAAACTGTCCACCAAACAAGAGACAGATGAGTCTGGAGCTTGACATGAAAACAAATGATGGGGAGAATTTTCAGGCCATCTGAACTGCGGTTCTACCATAAGGTATCAACGTCTGATCATATTTCACAGTTTCTTCCCCATGAGTGGCATACTGTGGATAAACTTACATTTTCACTCCAACAGCCACCAGAGTGCCCTTGACCTTCAATAGCAATACCCCTTCCACATACGCAAGAATTTTGAAACAGCATAGGTAGCTCCAAATATCCCCAGGGGTATTTCCTTACCTCCTGAATTCTATATTCTAGTAATCCAAGACCATGGGATGGACGATGTGACTATGAGTCAATGAAGCAGCAAGTCTGTCATTTAAGTTAGTGGTTAGATAAATAAATATACTGTAAAACAACTCCATCACTTCAAACCCATTTCTCTCTAGCAACCCACACAACACACAATTAATTTGACATCTTTAATCTGCTCAGTTTGTATCTTTGGATAGAATTGTTTTCTTTTTTTCTAGATACCTTTTGACTGGACTTTTGCCTTTAAATATCAAATCAACCATGAATCAATATTGTGCTTATGGAACATAAACAAAAGGCAAAACAATTTACTATCCAATGAAACATCATGTATACCAAAACCATATTGGGATTTTGGAAGTTTCAGCAGACGGCAGGATACATGGATTTTTAACTGGACCGCATTGATGCATAACGTATGAACATGACAGTGCTCAGGATGAATGACCATCCTACTAGAATCCATACGCCATGGCTGGCGAGAGAAATCAACAGACCTCTGGAGACTCCAGACACCCATCCGTTCATTCCCAGGGGAAACATTGTGAGAGGTGATTAATACTGCTTTACTGAGCGACATCCTCGCTGTCCGTTCTTTCCTTCTCTTACGACATTCAATATCAATTCAAATGTGGGCTCTTAAGCCTTCTCATTGTCATAGACAAGCTCTCTTATGGGCCGCCAATAATGGTTTCTTCACCACACAGAAGCATGGGAAGCAGATAGATGAAAGCTGGCAGACTGCCTCTTTTGCCACAAGCTGGAACTACAATTACCTTTGCCGTTTATTATAATTTTAAAAGTGCTACTGCACATACTACGTTATCTAGTAATGTAGAATACTTATTCTACATTACTAGATAACGTAGTATGTGCAGTAGCATAAAACGGACAGGCCTTTAAAGCTCTTTCTTCAGGGGTGATCATGATTAGGGCCGACTCCATGAGGTAAATGAGAGATGCATTGTACAAGGGACCAGCAAGAATCAAGTTACAGCTTGATGATGAAATAACTGCTCTGATGCACCAGTACAAATGATCATGAGGTTTAACAGGGCACCCCTGCAAAGAGATCCTGATCTCAGTGGGACTTTACCTGTAGAGTAAATAAAGGAAAATAATAATATGGAGCTAATGGTGGAGCTAATGGAGCCTGAGACAAGGTACAGGGAGATGAGCTGTCAGTGTGCAGATATGCTTTCTGCCTGGTTTGTCCTTATTGTGTACCTTGAATGGTTAAATTGCCCTTAAATTTATATTTTTTACTTTTGTTTTCAGGTGTTGGGGCTCAAACCTGTCTCACACCCGACAAAGCATGAGCGAATGCATTATTTATATATTTTTTATTGTGGGAAGACGTGGCTACAAGGTCCCATTACCTGAGACAGTCGCTAACCCTGACATTTATGAACAGCAATCTGTACTTAGCTCGGCCTGCAAGCTATGTTACACCATGTCCGTGTTCTCCCAAAGAGCAGCACGGGTGACTGCAGACTAACTCTAGGGCACCCAAATGCCTGTCCCCTCTTGTCAGTGATGAGTAATGATAGAAGAGAGGGGCCAACTTAAGTGGTACATTCCAAATTTTTCTGTCCTGACAGAAACTGAATTTCAAGAAAAAAAATATATGGTTGTTTAAATGTGGTGCTTTTTAAACAGATAATTATTTGATGGGATTGTTTAAACTTTCAGGATGCAAACGGAAAAGAAAAAAAATACTCCTACAGCTTTATGAAACACAACCGTACACAATTCAAATTGTCATCTGGGAAGAGGGAAGTTGTATGTTTCTAACTAACTAATAGAGATTGATCAAGAAATAGCTATAGTCAATATAAACTATAACGATAGAATTATATGGAAGAAAAACGAGGAGATTCATCCAAAGATGAAGGGCAGACTAATTACAGTCGTGATTGCATCTTTTACTTCAGAGACATTCACATTCCAGTGCCACATTCCCAAGATCACAACAGGGTGTGTTGGAAATTAAAGCGCATACCTTAGACTGATTTCTTCTTGAGTTTTATCCCTGTGACAGTGACAAAATGTATTCAAAGCACCACCTTTGGTTGATTTGATGATTCATTTCCCTGTTTGTTCCTTAAAGCTGACCTCTGTCTATATTACTGGTGTGCATTGGCTCCGATGCAGTGAAGAAACTAAAGGCTGCATTGCAGCCATTTTGAATCATTAGCCGGTGCAGTGAGAGTCCTGCAGAGGTGACACCGCTAATCCATCAAAGAGTGACAGAGAGGAATGAAGGCCGAGGACGGACAAGGGAGAGCGAATGATACAGTCAAACTTAGGACTGGATGATACTGGGCATTTACTAACAAGATGATCCTAGTGAGCAGGTTTGTTACACAGAAGTAGGCCTATGTGTAGATGTAAATACAATACAAGATCTGATTTCACAAGAAATTGTGCACGATATCTTCCCTGAATTAATTCAATTCAATAATTTAAAGTACAAAATTATTTCTCTTGATATGATGATGTATTCATTTCATCATGATGCGCTACCACTGAAATACAATCGGTAAAAAATATTGATCTATTGTCCAGCTTCCTGGACAAATACCTCTATGTTTGTAATTTTTCTCCAGCCAAGTAGCAGCCAGTAATGTGTTTGTGATGTTGTGACTGGTTTATGTGAGCTAGTGTATGGCTGGGTTACACGAGTTGGAGGGTGGAGGGTGCCATGATTCAGTGGTGCTGTGATTTTGAACAGCAGGTCCGGGGAGGAGGAGTAGGAGGAAGAAGGGGAGCAGGAGCGGAGGGGGTGCTATTTCCCTCCACCGTGTCATGAGTGACGGTCCAATCAAAGCAGAGCCAGGTTGTCAGGTCTGTCAGTCTGACAGATGAAAGGAGACCGGACCCAGAGACACAGAGCGGGACGGCGCCATGATGGACAGACACTAGCGCGGGAACGATGGAGGATGAGGGGCAGAAGGAAGCGAGGGAGGGAGGGAGAAGATGAGCGTCGGCAAGGGGCAGAGAAGACAGCAAAAAAGAGGAGTGCGCAGTGAGAAGAAAAAATGAGGCGGGTGGGAAGGACGGGGTTGAGCCTGTCACGGGAGGAGTTTGTCGTTTTACGTAAAGAAAAACACACGTCACACATTATGCAAGAAAAAGCAACGACGGTATATGCTTCTGTAAAGGTCTGTATGATATCAACCGTGTTTTAAGAAAAACATGCTTTATTCGCCATGTCGTGGAGAAGTAGTACATTACCCACAATCCTAAAGGGTAACAGCGACCTCTCCGATTGCTGGGGCTCGCTGATGTCGGCAGTGACGTCACAACGTCAGCTAGTCAGTTTACTGCTACCACCGAATTCTATAATAGTTTACTTTACGTTTACCACAGAGCAACCATGATTTCAACACTATTATTAACAATATAAATACTGATGACAAAGGTTAAATTCAAGAAGAAGCGCGCTAAACTATCGGTTGGAAGTCGTTGGAAAGCTATCATTCGCAATGGTTTATGGGATGAGTAGTTCCTTAATAATTATGTACAGTGTTGTACTTTTGCCTTTTTTTCCGTTTTCAAATTTTATTTTTTCTCAGAATCCAATGTTTTATGGTCACAATTCATCTGGTAGTTGTTTGGCTTGGTTGGCTTAAAACTCTTTGTATAAGGATTTTGTGAAACGTCAATGGAGAAAATGAATGGGAAATTTACTTCCGGAACCAGAGCCGTTCAAAAAGTGGGTGGTAACTGTCGCGCTCTATATGACATAGTTTTGATCCTTAGAGGTCAAAATGCAAATATCTCGATTGGTTGAATTTCTTAGGTCCCGCCCCCTACAAGTCAGAGTAACCCCCCACTCAACGATTTCAAACAGGACTAACAGCTTTATAATAAGTGTGTGCTGTACTCTTAACTCCCGTTCAATTGACAAGGGCCTACGATCCACTCACAACATCCATCCAGCAGAACCCCACCCACTTTCTGAGCAGTTTTCAAAATAGAAGAGGGAGGAAAAAAATGAAACTTCCGGGTTTAGAGGCTCTTTAAAAATCGCGATGTTATTTTTGATATACATTTCTTTAATGGCTACACCTACTTTCGAATGGATATCTACAGTGTGTATGTTTGCATGGGACACCAATTGCAATTATTGTGTTGTGTAAGTTTGCTGCATTGATGAGTGTCAGTTTCTAAAACGTGTTGTCCCAAAAGAAATCATGGAAAGACTGACTGAGCTGACTGACTTTTTTAAATTCTTTTTTATCAATTTCCTAGTATTTAAAAAGTAAACAAAAGTTTTATTGGCAAATTTTTTTTGATACGTTTTTTGCAACACATCGAATTGGCACCTAAAACTGCGATACAGGTATATGTTGATTCACATCTCTTGATAAACACGTGAGTTTAGATATGGAAGTGGGTCCTTACCAATCCAGCGCATGAGCGAGGTGAGGATTTGAAGGTATTTTGTCTTTTGGGCATTGAAGAAGGTGAAAGGACCCAACATTAGAGTAAAGGCACCCTGTAGGAAGAGATAAGACATAATTAATGATCACTTGCAATGTAAGAAAATATCTATCCTAGATGGTTTCTCAAAATTACATTATTGACATTTAATTTATGGATGACAGACGTAAAGGTTCTATTAATATTTTGTAGTGAATGTATTTAATCAATTTACAAATTTGAATATGTTCATGAATATGTCATTTTAAATTACAGATAACAACTATAAATACACCTGCATGCAAGATTGCGTGACTGAGCTTAATTGTTATTGGAAACAGAACAAATCCCCCTCAAATAAAACTGAAAACATGGGTGATTTGGAAATAAATCTTATTTACAATTATTATTGTAATATTATATATATTATTATTTAAAAACACATGCCAAAAGAGACTTCAATTAATCAAATTGAACTATATAGAATTGGGAAGTTGGCAAAACTGCCACTAAAATTTCAGACCTCATATTGAGGGGAAATGTTGAATTTAGACTAGAAGAATTTTAGCATCACGCTATGAGGACCTCTTAAATTGGTAGCAATACGTTACCGTCAACAGATGATAAAGGACAAAATCTAATCTAATATCAAATCACTCAGTCATACTGTATGTCCACCTGTATTTCAGACAGTTGATGGCTTTGATGTTCTATACCATCATTTAAGACACTGAAGGACAATTTCCACAGACGGCAGAAAAACCCGCAATACCAAACACAGGCCAAAATCGAGAGAAAGTGACATCTCAAATCCTCTCAGACCACCATTCTGATTGCCTATCAGGCAATAGCTTCGACAAGAGCAGAAATCAGTGGCTCTGACTCAGCACTCAACTCAAATTTCATCTGCTCCCATCTGCCCTCTCCTCTCTCCACTGATGGCCCACACACACACACAGACACACACACACACACAGATGAACATCACCTTCCTCCATCTCCTCTCCTCTATCCCATTCACTGCGACACTCAGGTCTTTGATTGGCAGCTCAGCTTAAGAGGCAGCCACTTCAGCTTGTCATCTAAAGAGCACCCTGAAGGTTTTAACACAACTCCCAGCCCTGCCCACCACACAAACACACTCTTGCTTCATTTTTATAGGATGACAGTAGGGATGTGCCAATATCTCACTGCAAATAGCCATTCCAAGTCTTAAACTTTAAGTACTAAACAATGTAGAGTACTGACCAGCCAGCAAATAGACTCACCTATGATTTGTCATATTATATGATTAATGTTGCTATTGCAGCCTGGTCATCCAGGAAGGGGGATTCCTCCTTCTGTGTACCCTTCCCAAGGTTTATCTGTCAGTTTTTCCTGGCCCGGATGGGGATTCAGACTAGGTGATGCCGTTGTTTTCTATATGAAATGTGGGTTTCTGAAGACCTGTATTGTGATTAAGGCCTATATGAATAAACTTGACTTGACTGACTGGATCCATTATTTTGATATATTTCTCCATGAGAGAGACATTCAATATGCGTGTATACAGTCATAGCCAATGATATTGGCACCCTTGCATTTCATTTTCAAATAATGCATAATTTCTTCCTGAAAATTGGAATAAAATATTTATGTATATGTATTTATTTGGTTTGCAGTGGAAAAAAACTCAAAATACTGGATCTTAGCTTGTTCCATACATAAATCCTAAAATGGCCTGAACAATATGTGGCAGTACCGCCTGCCACACGCCACCCAAGTGGCTTTTCCAAGGATCTCCGACACAGGCAAGATGGTGGTGAAGGCAAAACCATTTTATTGCAGAGGTGGGAAGATGGTACAAGCCGGGAGCAGATGGAATTCACAATGACATGTCATGACAAGGGCTCTCTTTGTGTGTGTGGGGACGGGTGATTTTAATCTGTTGCCCATCAATTCCTCTGATGAGCAACAGGTGCAGCCACTCCTGCTCCCAAGTCCAATCAACCAGACCCAAGACAGGCGTGGCCGCTCAAACCACACCGCCCCCACACCACACAATACTATTGGCACATTTTAGAAGTTGTAAGAAATTATTTCAAGCAGGTCATTGTCCTTCAATAACAAATTAATAGGTCTAATAATGTGCAATCGAATCTAACTAACGTCACTGCCGCAAGTTGATCAAAGATTGCTGCAAAGGATTGTTTGAATGGTGGAGAAAGAGCCTTGGAAGAGCTGCATAACAGATTCAAGATGACCTTCAAATACAAGGTATAACAGTTTCAACTCACACCATCCAGCGCCAAACCAATGAAAGGGGGTTCTATGGTAGAGACCCAGGAGGACCCCACTGCTGAGAGAAAGACGCAAGAAAGCCTATCCGGATTGGCAAAACACACTCAAAACAAGCCAAAATCCTTCTGAAAAAATTAAAAATTAAAAATTAAAAAAAAAATAATAATTTTAAAAAAGATCCTGTGAAAAAGCTGATTCGGGACTTACGTTTGTAAATTTAGGAACAATAGAACATAATACATAACATATAATACATGTGTAAAACATTTACTATATACTTATACATGACAAAAGCTCACTCTATTCTATTTTTGTTAGGGATATTGTGTAATACAACATCCTTTTGGACCAATAGCTGATATCAGTATTGTTACCTCTCAACAATAACATTTAAGTGGAGAAGCTACTATTATTAAAGTTTTAGCAGCAGTCCCTTGGCAAAGTTCACCCTGAGCTCAAGCCTAAGCAAAATTTTGCAATACCCATTAGAAGTAATAAATTAGCTATTACAGGGAGAGAGGTGTGTATGAAGAAGAGCGCTTAATTATTGGAAGATGGCTGACAGATGGCAGCATTTTATCCCCGTATAGTCGAGATGAAGGGCAATATCCCAGCACCTCTGTTCTGAAGCAGTTTGAAAATCCATTTGGACTCATTAGTGCATCACCACCTGCATGAAACCTCACAGTAAATTTCAGTTTTATTCATTTTTATATATACTATATATATATATTCATTGAGTTCTTGGCCTGGATGAATGTGACAACTAATCACGATATTGTTTTGTCTAAATTGTCTAATATTTTATTCATTAGTTTAAGATGGGAAAAAATGTATTTTAGAGGGAACACAGATATTAAGAATAAAGTTATATACAATAAAAAAATTGTCTCGAAGTTTCTTAAAGCATCGGAAGGTTGTTTTAACAGTACTAAGATAGTATAGTATATTTTTCCATAAGGGTTGCCTATAAAAACTGTATGTATGTAGAATCTGGACTTGGAAGATTAATGTCCCCCTTTAAGATAAAGTCTGAACCCACAATACCACCCATGAATCAAAACTTCCCAACTACGGCCATATCCCCCAATGCCTTGAGGGGCATTCTGCACTCTGCCATAGCAACCACCACATACATCGCTCAATATACTTATACTCCATCTCACAATATTTGCATTTATGGCAGTTGTGAGATCTGAAGTTAAACTTCTCAAACTTCTTATGATAAGATTTATTTAATTAATGTTTAATTTTAAAACTAGATTATTGGTGTGATGTCATATGTGACATTACCATATTGAATTCCTTATGATAAATGGTAATGATAAATTCTTCAATTTAGCCCAGGTCACAGGGGAACATAAACCACAGCCAGCAGCGTGCACAGAGGCCAAAAGGGCTGACGGATGGGTATAGGGGAAGGATGAGCACATAGGAGCAGAGTAGGGGAATATAAAGCACAGTGCAGGCTGATGGAGGATGACTCAGACCAAAGGACTTGGCAGTGACTTCCAGAATTAGGCCAAGTGAGAGCAGAGACCAGGAGGGAGCCGGGCCTGCTAGAGGTGCTGACAGCAGGCCATCACACCTGAGCCGATAAACTATCAGAGATGTGCAAAGGTCTGTTTTCTCTCAGTCGATACGGTGATGTTGTCTTTGTCCAAATGACAAACACACCCAGTCTGAACGCACAGTGGCAAATTCTCAAATTTGGGCAGTAGGCAAGTTAAGTTCAAGACTAGATAAAAACAATCTGTGCACTGAGATTTTACTTGTATACAGAAATTGGCAATGTCAGTTAGGAAGAGAAGCAAATTAACTGTCTACCCGATTTTTATGTTGCAATATTCACTGTCAATAAATGGCTCTTCTTCGTGAGGTGGAGGTATATTATTACAGTATTATAGGCTTATACTATAACGGTGACTCAAAAATAAAAGGCATTCAAAAGGTTCCTTCTTTTTTATAATAAAAAAAAGAAAAATCATCCAGACTTACAGTATTGGCACACCAAACTATCACTAACGGATTACTTTGCATTTAAAGGTTAATTCTAATTTGAACCTGTTCAGAATTAGAAATAGTGCCCATCGGTAAGGCAATTATAGCATCAATTATAGCATCTTTTTTCCACAAGTCTAAGAGACTTGGTAGTGGAAAAAAGCAGTAAACATATGAAAAATAAAAGATTCACATAACGACAATTGATTCATAGCTCAGACACAGTGAATGGCACTTGGCTCCAATGCATTTATTCATTTAATACTACATTCAGCCCGTTCGGGCAATTTCATCTCACCTGGACCTGCAAACCGCATGCACACATTTTTTTTGTCATTTTAGTGTCCTCTGTTCAGAAACCACTTACGCTTCACGCTCGGTTTAATAAATGTATCAATAGAGAGAAACAAATTCCGTCATGAAAAAAAAAGCCTATCATGAATCACTTCAGGAACACAAGCAGTTTGTTTTCTGTCCTCTACAGCGGGGTTGACACTTATTTTTTCTCTTCCACCTGAGTAGGAAAATCAACAAACATGAGCCCCTTCACTTTTCATGGCGAAGACATCCTTAAGCATCAGCTATTCCTCTACCTCAATAAGAGATAATTCTCTCGGCTATAGTCCAACAGGCTGAGTCCAATCACACACTTGACTGAGACGCAATAAACGCTGAATCTGAGATGAGAAACTGCAAAGGTGACCAAGGCGATGACGGATACAAACACTTGGATTTATCCTTTTACCGCTCCTTAGAGAGTACACACACGGTGGATACATCAGTGAGCACCAAGTAATGAACTCCTATTAGGTACACAAAGGACGACACCAAGACCATATCTAATGGGATCCTCGCATAACCCAACTTAAATATTAAAGGGGCATATCCACTTCATCATTAACAGACAGATGTGGAGGGAAAGTTGTTGATTGTATAACAGATATAAGTGAAATGTATAGTACAAAGCTTGTACACTTTAACCTTTATGACCCAAGCCTAAAAGAACCATTTTTGCCTACGTTAAAATCTTGGCTCATAGCATCATATTTTACACTATAAATCAAACCCTTCATGTCCTAGCAATCAGCACAAGCTGAAGTATTCAGTGGTGCCACGCAGTAAAACATATAAGTATAAGTATAAGTAATATAGAAAGAAAATCGGATTACATTGAATCATATCCCAACATTTCATTTCCAGTTATTCGAAAAGTCCCCCTCTTCTTTTCCTGGGTCACATCTTATTCACAATTTAAATGCCTAGTTTGCTCCTCGTGTGGTTTGATTGTATGATATTCAACCTCCGCTAAAAATATGAACTTCTTTTTTAAATCTTTCCAAACAAACCAAGTTATAAATATTGTTGCAAATGTGACACTGGTCTCATAAATCATCCACTTTGAACCAGAATAGAACTGAGGGATTGTTGAAAAAGAAGCAGGTGATGTGGACACACACGCAGACCTTTCTCCTAACCGTCACAGTGAGAGTTTTTGAGGCCTCTGCCACAGCCATTGTCTGTGCTTGAGGCGATCCTTAAACCATATAGACGTCTGAAAATAGGCTGTGACCCAAATAATGTTGAAACCTGAAAGGGCACAGCACTTTTATAATCATGGCAGAGCCCAAGGGCCCGACTACCGGTATCATTATCCTCTCCAACACTTTCTCCTTCATTCCTCTGCACACTGCGCGAAGTAGTATCTCTTGCCAACCAGCCCACTCCAGACAGCCGCATTGTTAATGAAGTCCCTCGTCAAGCACACAGGCCAGCTACTGAACATGGTTAGGCAGATGAGCAAGGCCTCTTCAAAACGAATAAAAAAAAACAAAGGCCCGTGAATACTTGCTTGACGTCATGTGGCCAAACGTGTCCTCAATTTCCAGGATGCCTTAGTTGGTGACTGGATTGAAACAGATTTCGCAGCATTCATTACTACAATAACATTATGACAGAGGGGATCGCAACAGAATTTGTTCTTCCGGATACCGAACTCAAATGACTTATTTTCCGAGAGCCCAAAGGTATTCTTGATCTTCTCAAAATATCCAGGATGCACTGGTCGGTGACTTGACTAATTGGAGTGAACCATATATGCATAGGTGCGACAGTACAACTGAGGGGATCCCAACAAAGTTTGTTCTTCTGGGGACTGAACTCCCATGGACCTATTTTTCAAGAGCACAAGCCCATTCTTTGAGTACTGCTTATTGATAGATGGCAAAAGTCTTATAACATCACTTTCATGAAACTTTTGGAGTGCTCTGGGTTACATCATAAATGTCTGATTTTGAGTTTAAGATTAATTTGGATTAGATAGGATGAGTGATCTCAATAATGGTGAAAATCCTGAATGACCCCTATAAGGACTGGAAACCCATTCTGCGATTGTCAATCACTTTTTTTTTTCCCCCCCAACAGAGGACCGCATTTACCGTTTCGGATTTGGGAGGATGAGAGCAGAGACCATGCAAGGGTATTTAATTGGCCTCAGATTGCATTACTCAGAGCTCACAAGCCAATCAACTTGGTCTCATTAATTGCTGCATACGTGAACATATCTCTGGGGCCATGTGTTGCATAGACACTTCATCCATCACAGTTGGGCTACATAAGTTATCCCTGACACTCAATTCCATTTCAGTAATTAATCAACATATCTTCTGTTTTGTCACACAGGGGCAGCCAATAACATCACCACACAGATGTCTGTAGACTCTAGGAAATTACTGCCATATGACCAATTGGACCACCAAACCGTCCTGCATCGTACAAACTAAAAACACTTCAGGGCTTTGATGGTGAGGATGCAAAGAGGGCTAATGACAAAAGTCCCTGGGGTGCAGGCAAGGATCATATCAGGAGACCCCCCCTCCGCCCTACAGCCCAAATCATGAGATTACAACCGTGGTGCCATGTGGAGGTCCAGCCCGGAGGCGGATAATCTGCCCCAACACAACAATCACAAAACAGTCAATCGGGCATTACAATCTCCAATCCCCCATAGTCCCAGGTCCTCCTGATGGTAATCTTCATTTCAAACAGATTTTGGATGGGAAGACTGCCAGGGGGTGTGTTACAATACAAATACAGTATGCATTGCTTTCTTTTATCTGATACATTACAAACTGAGCAAACCCTTTACGCAAACCAGTGGTTGGTTTTTCCACTGTGTTGCATTGAAGCTGAAAAACTGATGTTACACTAGTATTATGACAAGGATGGCTGACCGTAGAAGGATGTTAACTATTATTCAGTTCATTTGAAGTACTAACAACTTGGTCACCATGGAAACGCAAGCGTATTAATGCCTTCAATTGACCAACCATTTACGCCAGGTGATATCTCACCTGACATATAAACAAATAAAATAATAATATTTATTGCGTCTCAGTCAATAATAAAATAAACAAATACAATTTTTAAATTCAAAACATAAAACATTTTTTAAAGATGGAGAAGATAAATAAGATCGAACCAGATTCATGTAACGATATGGTGTATGACTCATTCCTGAAGACAAAGCAGAAACAGATTGGTATTTTAAAAAATAGCCTCATTCAGGAACTGGTATCCAAGTCAAGGTATCAGTACTGATATCAAAAACATGTAAATAAAAAAAATAAATAAATAAATAAACACCTTCAATAGAAAACAGCTTTGCTGGCTTCCTTGGTGGGTGGCAGCTGTTTTTCAGCAGCCAGCAAGACTCTGTCTTTCTGTCATTAACAAGCGGCAGTGACTGATGGGACAGCAGCGAGAGACGTGGGACAAAGTGTGACACGCACTAAGCAACTGTTGTTCTCCCAGCTGGCCGGTGGCAACAAGCAGAGAAGAAGCTGTACAGTAGCTGGCGTGACAAGATGAGCCTGATGTACGGTGGGCAAAGTAGATACTCTGATTCAGCACTGATAGAGCGGGGCAACTTTTCACCAAGATCCATCTAGCCTGATCACACCCTGGCTGTCTATCGCTGAGCTGTGACAGTCACCCTCAAAAAATTTACTGTTAATGGGTGCAGAAGAAGTAAGGGCACTTCTGAGAAAAAGATATAAGAGGAAAAGATTGGCTGTCGCGGAATGAACCACAATTGGCTTTTCTTTTATGTAGGGCTGGGCAGATTAAATCAGATAAGATATGGACATTGGAAGTACCCAGTACTGAGAGACACTAGACGTGTCCGAGTAGAATGGCACCAAAGACAGGGGATCTAAATTGTCACCAAGTCCTGAACAGTAGCTTTTGTTTCAACATGCAAAATGACTTCAAAATACTAAGAAAGATGCCAAAAAAAAACTTTTTATAAATTTTTTTTTTTTTTAAAGCGGTCTCAAAATCAGTGTCACTTTGCATAAAGACAGCAGTACAAGATTTTAATTGACAAGTGAATGATGTAAAAGACTTTAGATTATCCCGAATGTGGTGGTATGTAATATATGGAATAAAAACAGCACAAAATAGGCCATGAAAGCCCGGGAGACACACCTACAGACCCTTATG
>OMKR01007880.1:8209-30583 GCA_900302355.1 Cyttopsis rosea
TATGCTGACACACACACACACACACACACACACACACACACACACACACACACACAATATGCCAGATTACTTGTACAAACATGTATATTGCCTAATGACGAAGTCATATGTCCTCATCATCTCATGATCCTCAGAAATAGTATGACTGAGCAAACGGAGGAGCCAAACCATTTAGGGCCTAAAAACCTGGAGAAGGACTTTAAACTCGATTCTGAACGACACAGGGAGCCAGTGCTAATTCACGTAAGACCGGTGTGATGTGTTCTCTCAGTTTAGTCCGAGTCAGGACCCTGGCAGCAGCGTTTTGAATGCTCTGTAATCTTGCAACTGCTGCTTTTGGAAGGATGAAGCAATTGAAAAAGCGGTCACAAGTTCACCGCTTAAGTGAGAACTTCTCACAGGAAACCCGTGGTGGTCTGAGTTTCTATTCCACAAACCAATTTCCCTTTAGGAACAGCTTTAAATTCCCACCCTATTAATATTGGCATACCTTAATTTCAACTCACGACCTAAACAACTATGTGCCACACTATTGCTGTTGCGATCATTAACTCTACCTTTGAATACTATATATAAAGGGCATGGTCTCCGGAAGCATGTGACTGTGGAATCATATGACTACAACACCACTTGGGAACTTTGAGTTCATTCCTAAAGGTCTGCTAGGTCCTTACGGTTGTTCGCATTAGAGGATTTTGTTCAAAAGTGTTTGAGTTATAAACGCAAAAATCTGAACATGAGTTAGAATAAAACGCTTTTCTGTCTTGTGTGTATTTTTTTTCTCCTGCCCCATACCCTGGCAGGTTGGATGACATGAATGCAAGTTGTTGTTGTTTTTAGCCAGAATCAACACTGTGTGCATAATATACGTGTCATTTATCTAGCAGTACTTTGCCCAGCTGCGATTTCACAGCGGCAGCAGACCCCGTGTCACCTTGCTTTCATGCTTTGCACAATCCCTTTCCACGCAGGCACCACAGCAGGTAATCACAGGTAGCTCACAACATTAATTACGCGTCTCTTTCCGTTATGTTGTGCCAGTGCTACAGCACAGCAAATATGTGGTTACTTCAAGTATTTCCTTTGCTGGTGCACTGTGATTACTCAAACACCTCTGTGAAAAGCATCTGTTCTTTACAGTCATTATTAAAATTTAACGACTGTTTCACCACAACGTAGTCATTGCACCGTGCATTACTGATCGCTACGCCGATACCGCTATACTGCCGATTTATAGGTGAATTATTTCGAGTGAACTGCTATACGTCTCGTCTACAAACATCTTCAATTCCTTTGAAATGTTGTGTCTTGTGTGAAAGTGTCTTGTCTAAAGTGGAGCCACATTTGGATTACTTATTAAATAGTTTTCACACCAGACAAGTGCCCCCGACATCAAAAGTAGGTCTTCAGTTGCAATTGATGCCTCTATCAATATCAATATCAATATCAATAAGATATCAATCACATGAATCGTTAGTGTGGTGGCTTATTGATTCAGACGAATTTGGCAACAGTCTCTACCTCCAAGATATAAATAAATACACTAAAATCGCTATCATTGTTATATTCAGTGATCTTGTGGTAAAAGGGGGTTAAGCCCTAACGTAGGTCAGCAGTTGAGATTAGTAAACTACTATTACTCGATGTAAATGTCCACGCTGGTCATCAGAAGCCCAGGGCACACGAAGGAGACATAATCTGCAGAAAACAGTTTATCCAATCACTCGATATCTGCGTCACCTCCCAAACAGACAAACGATCACACCCTAACTTTGGGACACTTCCGACCAAAGCGGCCTCACCGTATCGAGTTTACGGTTTCGCCAAAAGGTTGAAAATATTTGCCTTAAGTGGCTCTATGGTATTAACTGAGTTTTACACTCAAGCGAAACAATCATAAAAACCTAAAAACTATAACAATCACACAACAAAAACGATATCAATGATAACAACTTGTGATTACACGCACAAGACTACCGCTGATCTCAACCGCGTACAAGTAATCAAATAGTGACAAGACATTTTCTACCTAATTCACTGACACTAAGGATTTTTCAAAACAAAAGTACCATGACAGCCAGATCATACATACATCAAACATTGCCCGTCTTTTCCACAAAAACATACTCAGCAAACTGCTTGAAAAACACAGCATGTAGGTCTGTTTTAGTTTTGCCAATAATGAATATGTTCAATATTTAACAGTGATGCAATTTGAGATTAGCAGAGGTAGCCAATACAAATATATATTGCAAATATATTCTTTATTACATTGCCTTTGAACATCATTCTTTTGTTTTATTTTGTAGTCGTTTTTGACATGCTAAAATATTTTTTTTAATATATATTTATTTTCCAAATACAGAATAAAAGGCAAAATATTTTCAAATTCATGTTTTTATCTTGAGTAGTGAAACGTAAAATCGAAAAGCACTGGAAGCCCGTTGCTTTC
This sequence comes from Cyttopsis rosea, assembly GCA_900302355.1. NCBI lineage: Eukaryota > Metazoa > Chordata > Actinopteri > Zeiformes > Parazenidae > Cyttopsis > Cyttopsis rosea. The sequence goes on from OMKR01007880.1 coordinate 10,662, forward strand.
GACTAGAGCTGCAACCAACGATTATTTTAATTATCGATTAATCTGTCGATTATTTTCTCGATTAGTTGATTTGTCCATAAAATGTCAGAAAACGCGAAATTCAGTTTACTGTCACACAGGACTAAAGGAACCAGAACATATTCACATTCAAGAAGCTGGAATCGGAGAATTTGTAAATGTTCTTCTTTAAAAAAAAATCGAGACTCGATTCATCGATGATCAAATTAATTTAATAGTTGGCAACTAATCGATTAATCGACTATTCGCCGCGCTGTATGCGTAATGCTGTATGCTCGATTTCAGTTTGCCATCTGTGTTTACATGTTGAGTTGCGGCGGCTAGGAGGGATCATTCGCTTTGCTTGGCCCGTGGAAGGTTTTCAGTAAAATATGAATGGACGTTTCCTATCCGTTCCCTGATATTAAAGCCACGTTCGGTGCGTTAGACAGGAGGAGACTAAACCAATCGGACTAGTTACAAAAATACACATTTACGCTCAAGTTACTGTTTATTTAAGTATATTCGGTTCCGGAGACTTTTGAGGTTTACTCCACTACATTGAAAGGCAAATATCTAAACATTTTACTCTACTGCAGCGACACGATCGCGTTACTCTACGATAGTCGGGCTTCATAGCATAGTAGCAAACTGCATCCACTATATGTTGTAAACGGCATCAGATACCTATTCGCATCTAGTCGTATTAGAGGCTCGATCATCGTTTCTCACGCAAATAGCTAGCCGGCTGCATTAGCTAACCTTGAAAAGAAAGTCACCTGTCGACTCACCTGTGCACACCTGAGACTCAACGCGGGATGTCGTGTCGTTTCAAATGTATTTTAAATCAAATTAAAACATGGTGATCGAAGCGCGGCGGCTCGTCAGGGGACACGCGCAATGACAGTTCCGGGTGAAGGCCGGAGAGCGGCGCGTGTCACCAGCTCAAACCGCTCCGATTGGTCGTTCTCGCGGACTCCCGTGCGGCCAATCAAATTGCCGAACGTCCCCTTTCAATGGATCTATAATGCCGCGTTCCGGTGAAGTCGGAACTCGGACAAATTAGACCCCCTAATAACTGGAGAAGTACAAAGGAACGGCCATTTAATTCGGAATTCCAAATCGGAATTTCGGGGCAGATTGCTCGGCCCGAGATTGCAGATTGACGTCACGGCAACACGGCTGAAAAAGTTCCCTTTCCATCGTTTTTTTTTTCATTTTTACTTGAAAACACGTCTAGCCTCGATCTAAGTGTTCGTGTTGTGTTAACATACGTATTGTAGCTTGTATAAGTGCACAGGCTGCACTTGTATAAGTGCACAGCAGTCGTTGTTTTCACGAAGGGGGACAATGGAACACATATAGCTCGGAAGTGGGAACGACCGACTCGGAGTTACAGATTTCCGAGTTGCCCAGGAATGCAGCATAACTTTGGTTTCATGTAAACAGCACGTTTGTAAAGATGACCAGAGACACCCCGCTGTCAGCCAAACGTCGGGAAAAAAACGTTTTAGTAAAAAGCTTGAGTTGGAAAGAATGGAGTTGGAGAGGCAGCATAGTTATTATAAGACTAACAGCCAATCTCTTTTCTCGCGATATCTGGCAACCCGACTCTTGTCAGTCGTGGCTAGTCGTGAAAGGTTCGACTCTTTTTTTCAGATTCGGTTCTCGGCGGGTCACTCGGTGCAAAGAGTCGTTCTACTCTCCAACTCTTGGTTCATTTAAGTTGGTAGAATATAACACACCGGCGATCAAGGGATGGCTTGATCGAGAGTCAGAGTACGCGGCTTTAATGCTTTAATTCTGCTAAAAGTACCTACTTCAAACTTCAGTCAGCCACTGTACATATTCATATTCATATTTATTTATTTATTTATCATTGCCATTTGCACATTCTACCTCTATGCAAATGTTGTCTCTTTGCACGCTGCAAATACCATTTATTTCTGTTTGTGTATGTAAGTATTTAAATTTTTTAAATTTTTGTTTCATTTTTACTGTATTCTGTACAAACTGAGTCACTGACAACCGGAGTCAAATTCCTTGTGTTAATATAATGGCAAGAGGAGGGCGGTAATGCAACATAACAGGACGCGTGCCGCCAATAAAAGACAAAAAAAAACAAAGAGAAGAAGCAGGAGATTCTGATTATGTATTTTGGCAGAGAAATGCAAATTGTGAATCTCAAATAAAAAAACGGATTTACTCCTGTCAAGTTTATTTATTTTGGTGGATGTGTGGATCAATCACATTCGATATGAATTCTGCCAAATGGCTCGGCCTTTTTGTTTTTTTGCCAAGTGGCAATAGACAACTTTTCCACAAGTCGTATTATTATTGTTTGTGTAGCCATCACCCTCCCATTTCCCTCTGGATTTTCCTGCATTTTTCCTTCCTTTCCCACTGTCCTCTCAGCATTTCGTTGAAATGTTATCTCTGTGTATTTCTGTAGCCCTAATTTAATGCAAAAAAATAAAAGAAAAGAAAAAGCCCCGCGGCATTGGTGATGCACTTCCCGTGACGCAATGCGGTAAATCGATCATTTTCCCGGGAATTCGTACCCGGTGGCAGGTCGAATTGCATAGTGAAATCAACGCGTATAGGGAACCAATCTAAACGCTCGATGGTGTCATTATTCTATAGCCATTACACTGTGCAATCAACACTATCTGCATAATGAGAAGTAAAAGCAAAAAAGTTGTCTATTGTCGCATTAATTCGTAAAGCGGTAGTTATACTCCGTTCGTGAGTCGAAGATTCATCCGCTTGCCGACTCTTTTGCCGGAGTGACTCCAGACGCCCGAGTCATTTAATAGCTTCGTTCGCCGCGACCGAATCGTTTGCGAGTCTTGCACCACCAACTGCAACATAGTTAGCCAAGTCGGTTTAGGAAGCTCGTCGGCTCGCTGGCATGATGGCATTTTGATGGGTTTGCGTTCGTCCCAGCAGCTGCGCGGTAGAAATGGGTTTGCTCAATATCGTTGACCAGGTAATGTTGTTCGGCGGAGTTAGACCGATGCCCGTGTTCCGTGCGGTTGGAGTGGAACGTGCTAGCAGACACGGGAACCTCCCACCGCCGCTGACGCCGCCTCGGGTTGGAAAAGCCGCTTCCACTCGGTTTACGTTAAGTCGCCCAATTCAACTTTGCTCCGAGTTTTCAACGGGGCCCGTCTGAGGTCGTTTCACATGTAAACGTCTTATTAAGCAACTTCGGCCACGGCCGCTTAGCCGCTGGGTGCGGGCTTGTTTCTGTGTTTTCTTTAGAAACAAAAGATTCAAGACGATGTGTTATTTATTATAGTGACGTGCGCGATGCCGTGAAACGACGAGGGGCAAACTGCAGGGGCTGCGCCGAATAAGTCGGAGGAACAATAAGTCGTAAAAGTCATAAAATATTTCTATAACAATAAGCAAAAAGATAAATATATACAGTATATAAGCAAAATGTGTGTGTGTGTGTGTGTGTGTGTGTGCAGTATGTACAGCAGAGCTGCAACTAACGATTATTTTCATTATCGATTAATCAGTCGATTATTTTCTCGATTAATCGATTAGTTGTTTTGTCCATAAAATGTCAGAAAACGCTGAAAAAAGCCGATCGCTGTTTCCCAAAGCCCGAGGCGACGTCCTCAAATGTCTCGTTTCGTCCACAACCCAAAGATATGTAGTTCACTGTCACACAGGACTAAAGAAACCAGAGAATATTCACATTTAAGAAGCTGGAATCGGAGAATTTGGAAATGTTCTTCTAAAAAAATGCCTCAAAACGATTAATCGATCAACAAAATAGTTGGCAACCAATTAATCGACTAATCATTGCACCGAATATGCCAAACACCAGTTTAAAGCCTGTCTGTTTAACCTTGCATACAGGGTCAGAATCAACAATCTAAAAAGGAAAAACTAAATATTTAAATTGTGTTCTATGCAAAGGATAAATTAAAAGGCCATGGCAGGGGCTCAGTGGTCGTATGGTTGCTAGTATTGGCGGTTGGTGTAAATATACAGTAAATATAGGTGAGATAGTCTGTACAGGATGAATAAACATTTATGCAATAATGGACGAGTAGGTCTAAATTATTTAGATGTTATTACTACTAAAGTGTTTACCATAGTAGTACAATATATTACACAAACAAGATATGCAACAATATATGCAATTATTATGGTCCATTCTTAAGGTTACAGTACAGTAGATCCGACCTGTAGTGGTATTCAGGACTTATTTGATCAAATATAGACTGATAATTAATCGGATGACTGTGTGAAAAAGGTAAACTTTTGTCTAAAAGTGATCATTTTGGCGAAGTGATTATGTTTGGTTAATTGAATGTTAGACAGGTTAAGGTATCGGTGTTGCAGATAACATAATTTGGCTGATGTTCCCCATACCAATGCTTAAAATGTCTGTGTTTTCATTATTAAGCTGTTTTGTTTATCCGGTTTGTATCTTATTCATGTGAAATTCTCTTTTAGTCTCCATTGGTCCAGGCCATATTCAGCCGTAATTCTGAAGAAGTAAAGTTTTTGCTGCTCCATAAGGAAGATGTCAATTCTCTGGTAATTATATTTACTATTAACCCTCATTGCAAATCTTCAAAGTAATCAAAGTACCGTGTTCAGAGTTGCAGCTGTGACAACATGTCTGTAATGTACAATTACGCCCCCGTGTCCGCCCCCGAGCTGTGATTGAAATGTTGATTGCATTTCATTTTGGCACGAATAACGCAAGTACATTTTGGAATGCAATCAGCTCCAATCAACCTCATCCAGAAATGCAATAGCTTTGCTTTGCTTTCAACACGCAGTAGGCCTCTTGATTGTTTTCCTAGCTTCTGATTTGGCACAAAGAATTCATGTGGCATTGAAAAGCAATGCAATCAAAATAAAAACCAGCAAGCAAAGTGTGTGGTATTTTACAATAGGTTTTGCATTTAGTTATGACATGTAAAATGGCATGTAAAATGTAAATATAAATAAATATATATACTAATATGCATTTGTTTTCACTTAATTCTCTTGTTTTATTTGTATTTAATTTTGGTGTAGATCTGCTTCCATAGTAATGTGTGTGTTATATTAAAAAAAAAAAGGCCATAATCTGACAGACAGTGTCTATTAGTGATCATAACCCAAACAAGGTATTAAATGCTGGAATGGATTTTCTCAGGACCAAGAACATCGTACACCCCTGCATGCTGCTTCTCATTTGGGAGATCTTGGTATCATGGACATCCTTATCACTTCAGGTAATAAAGAAAACATTTGTCTTAATGTAAAGCACTTTGCAGTTATTTTAGACCTGCCATCAATTAGAACATTCATCTTATATGTACGAAAATCTTTTTCCTCAATTTGTTTCTCACAATAGACACATTCACAGCACAAAAACCCAAGCAAACCCTAATATTGCTTTGTTAATCCAAAGATTTTCTCATCCTCTATTACAGGCGCCAGTGTGAATGCCAAGGACCAAGGTTGGCTGACACCCTTACATCGAGCGGCTGCCTCACGAAATGAAGTATGATTGTTTTTATAATACACTCATCCGAAGTTACTCCTATAGACTTGAGTGATTGTAGCATTACGTTCTCTTTGGTTGTGACATTTTTCTGTTGGACTGTTTCTCTCAGAAGGCTATAAACCTATTACTGAATCACGGAGCAGAGGCCAATACACAGGACAAATCCTGGCACTCAGCTTTACATGTGTCGGTTGCGAACTGGGCTACAAGCTGCGCAGAGGCCCTCATACCACACCTGACCAGCCTGAATACTGCTGATCGGTCAGGCAGGACAGCCCTTCACCATGCAGCATACAGCGGCCATAAAGAGGTAAGCCGCAGTGCTTATAGAATCCTCATCGGACTTTCTGCTGCTCTTATAAATAGTAAGGCCTTGTGGGCATTGTAAAAAGTCTAAATGCATGAGTACAGTCTGTGCTTGGCATGAAGCAAAGCACTACACGTGTTCATTTAGAGCAAATCAAACTGCATTCCTAAGTTTGGTTGCATGAAAACCACACCATCACATTCTGGGTTGAATGAAATTCATGAGTGTAATTTACTTGAATTTATGGACAGTACATTTTATACATCCCACAGATGCCAAAGAACAATCAGAAACATTTGATCCTGCTTTTAAATAGACCATGTTGCCTGTCTCAGTGCCCAGAGATTTTGTTGTTTTCATGTCGTTGCTTTTGTGAATTGGCAGTGCTTTATTGTAGTTTGTGTGTGCAGAATAGGACACCAACATGTTGTAAAATCCTCCCATAACTTGTAGCTCTCCACTAGAAATTGATACAAGTCACAGAAAGGTTATGGAATTCCAAATATGATTTCACCCCTGAATTACACATCTTACATTGAACAGGACAGAAATTATTATATGACTGAAGTGTTGTCTGAAATATGGTAATAAGATCATTTGCATTGGAATTTTTACTTTACAATTGACGGACATGGCAGATTCGCACAGGATTATGTAATGCTAGTCCAATGAAAATAAGGCTTTATTTAATATCTTACCTCTCTGTTACTTTAGATGGTGAATTTGCTTATCATAAAAGGGGCCAATGTGTGTGCCAGTGATGAGAAGGAAAGACAACCAATCCACTGGGCTGCAAATCTCGGTGGGTGGTCGTACCTAAAGACGCATTTGGTGTATGGTCTTCTAATGTACTAGCGCAAAAACATTTTTAATTGTTCGACAGAAGCTGTGCCTCTTCACCATAGATTGTTAGTGAAGAGGTGCATTAGCCTATAGCCTACTGTCACACATTTATTTTTCAAACTTTGGGAGGCTTTGGGGCTGCCAATCCATTGCGAAGGCTTGTTGCAAAGTTGAATCTCTTCCTTCAGGACATCTGGAGATTGTGAAGCTGCTGGTGTGTCATGGTGCTGATGTGATGTGCAAAGACAGATATGGGTACACGCCACTCCATGCTGCAGCTGCAAACGGACAGCTGGACGTGGTGAATTATCTGTTAAAGCTCAGGGTTGAGGTAAAGTAATCTGTTAAATACCTGCAGTCATTTTGAGTTTTACATTTTAACACCTTAACACCTCTAACACCATTGTTTGGTAAAGGAAACTATCTTTAATGGGTTCAATATTTATAACATCCTTCTATTTTAAATTCCGCATTATATCTGATTGTTTGGTAATTCATCCAATTATTAGGATTAGATTATTAAAATTATAAACTAATCTTATTGTTCGAATCAAAAATGTTCATTTTCTTATTTAGTTTGTCAGTCAACCATTTGTTAAATTTCAAACAAATAAAGGTTTCCAGGAATTTCTAAAAATTTTTTTTTTTTTTAAATAAAGGCATATTTAGGATTTCCTTTGCCATTAGATTATACATCATATGACAAAAGTCATTTAGAGAGAGATTTACACATGTGAAAGGTTGGCTGAATTGAAACAATCATGAAGACGTCCAAGCCCATCTTAAAAAAATACTTGGATTCTCTCTCTCTCTCTCTCTCTCTCTATTAGCAGATAATACAGCAGTTCTTTTGTTACAAATAACAATGTTGCATCATACAAGGTATTACTTAAAGGTATGACTCTCCAGGCTCGAAGATTAGTGCTCATCAAAGCCTTGCCTCCTCTCGCTTCTAAGATTGATGAACGCAATGCTTTTGGGAACACGGCCCTGCACATGGCCTGCCAGACAGGGCAGGAGACTGTCGCCAGTGAGCTGATGAATTATGGTGCCAATGTCAATCACCCCAATCACCATGGTTACACGCCTCTGCATCTGGCTGCCATCTCCACCAGCGGGGCGGTTTGTCTTGAACTGCTAGTCAATAACGGTGCTGACGTCAACATGCAGGTTAAGAGAAAAAAAAAGTAGAATTTGTCATTTGTCATTACATTTAGTCTCCTACAAACTAATGATTACATTTCACTCCACTAACAGAGTAAGGAAGGGAAGAGTCCTCTGCATATGGCTGCTATCCATGGACGCTTCACACGGTCTCAGATCCTGATCCAAAATGGTACAATTGATGCATGCACCACAAAACAGTTGGAGAATACTTGCAGGACTCAGCCTGCCATTAAGGGTCAAACGTTGGCATCGTGTCTCAATTCAAACACAATCGACACAGCTACAATGTCTTCACATACACTGTATAATAAATCCTGTGCAAACACAGTGACATCCTCTGACCTTTTTCCAGGTGGAGAGATCGGTTGTGTTGATATGTATGGCAGTACTCCTCTTCATGTGGCTGCTAGGTATGGTCACGAGCTATTGATCAGCACCCTGATGACAAATGGTGCTGATGTAGCCAGGTAAGTGTCTGGCTGCCTCATGGTCTGTGTCTTGCTCTCTCCATGCACCCCCTTGCTTGTCTGTTGCACTTCCTCAGAGGTGGTTGTGATTTGGTTTTAGGTTAGAGGTGGTGAGGTTGTTCTGTGAACAGTTCTAAATGATGGGAACTAACATTGAGGCCTGGTTTGAAGAATAGCAAATAGACCCCTCAGTTGAAGTAGGCTTTTGATTTATAAGCTGAAGGTAAAGATCTGCATTGCGCACGGACTGCAGAAAGCGACAGTCCCAATTATAAACGTATGAAAGGGCTAAAACTAGAACGAAGATTGAACAAACATCAGGGTGGAAAACAATTGGCTAAATCACCTGTCATACCACTTTGATTGCCTGAGATAAATAGGATTCTGGTGCAGATATTTCCAGATAAATAGCCCTGATTAATGTGTTTGGAAATTGTTTTGTGTACAAGGCCAGGAATTGACGGGATGCTTCCACTGCAGTTGGCGGCACTCTATGGGTTTCCAGACTGTTGTCGCAAGTTACTTACCTCAGGTCTGTTTAACATGCCTAATGTGCTTCCCTCATCAATTGCAACCTTCTTAGCATATATCACCATAACAGGTTATATTTTATAATTTTATAATAACAGTGTTGGAGGTAAATATCCTTTAGTCTTAAAATGTTTTCTGTGCGTTTCTGTTAGGCCAGCTGTACAACGTTGGGTCGTCTCTGACTAATGACTGTATGCAGTCAGCTGGATTTGACATCAACAGCCCAGACAGCCACGGGAGGACCTGCTTACACGCTGCTGCTTCTGGAGGGTAAATCAACCCCCATTCATTCAATCTCCTCGAACTCAAATTGTTCGTACCTTGGTACAGGTTGCGAACGAGCAGTGCTGCCCAGGCACTTTTAGTAATATAATGTGAAGCATTTTCCACAAGAGAGGAAACTATTATATGTAATTTGTACGTTTGATTTAATGCCTAATTCACCTTTTGTGGTACATTACAATGTGATCAAATACAGTTAATATCCTAAATTAGCAGCTGGCATGCCTTGCTTCATCAAAAATAAGCTTCAAGGTGACAGCAAAGTCTTGGAATAAGTCATAATGCTATGTTAAATAAGCTAAATTGTGTTCTTGTTCTTTCTGGCAGAAATGTTGAATGTTTGAACTTGCTATTAAATAGCGGTGCCGACCTGAGTGTAAAGGACAAATTGGGAAGGTATGTTATCTTTTTTTTTTTTTAAACGCATACAGTTTTGTTATGAACTATTTGTAACTTATATTTAACCCTCTTTTTAATATTCTCCCCATTTATCCTTCCAGAGCTACTTTACACTATTCTGCAGCCAACGGGAGCAGCCAGTGCACGATCGCCTTGGTGAGAGCTGGTTCTGAGGTGAATGAGCTGGACCTGATGGGCTGCTCCCCGCTGCACTACGCTGCTGCCTCACATACCTTCAACAGGTGAGAGAAACGACACAAGCACATTTGACTCTCTTCCAAATTCAACTGGAAGAACCCTCTTGACATAACAGATATACACACATGTATTACAAGGATGTACACGCAACTCTTTATGAACTCGATCATCATCCGGTTTTAATTTTTATTTTCTTCTGCAGAGGGGACAGAAGTGATTCTGGTGTTTATGACATTGAGGAAAGGGAAAAGGAAGCTTATTTGTAAGTTATAGATTGCTTAAAATTGTAGAGCTCTCTCACTATAAACTATTAACCATGTCAACATATTATGTACATAACACAAGGTGCCTCTCTGTGAATGTCTGTAGATGTTTAGAGTATTTGCTAGACAACGGGGCCAATCCCGCTCTGAAGAACAGCAAGGGTTACACTGCTGTGCACTTTGCAGCAGCGTATGGGAACAAGCAGCACCTGGAGCTGGTGAGTGCTGCCTCTCATTTTGTCAATCTGATGTTCTTCTTTTTCATACTTAATCTTTGTTTCATCAATACTTTACTTTACTGTTTCTATTCTTGCTACTAAACTGAATACACGTCTTTTTTTTCTCGCTCTTGCAGCTGTTGGAGATGTCCTTTAACTGCCTAGCCGAGGGTGAGAGTAATCTTCCAGTCAGCCCTCTGCACCTCGCGGTGAGTGTACTTCCAGATCCTGCCAATGTTATCTTTCCATTTGATTCTTTGTTGGAGTTAAACCCACTTTGCTTGAGCCTCATTAAGTTGGTAAACCAAATACACTAGACATGTATAGGTGCTGAGTAGTGTTTAAAAATACTGATAGTATGAAGTCAATACTGATTGACTGATGACCTTTCGATGACCTGATGACCTTTCGATATCAAATTTCTTTTGGGGGAAAAAAACATGAAAAAATACGCTAACGGTCATATTCTGCTTAAAAATGACATCAGTTCCGCCTAGGTTTACAGTACACAGTTTTAGTTTTGTTATTGGCTCATTGGTTCTGAAGAGATCAACTACTTGGGTATCAAAATTTGGTATCGAATTCCACAGACTGTTCAGACACGTGATAGTATTTCATGAATTTTGGCCTTACCATTAAACTATGAAATGTTGATACCCAGGTTTAGAGATGTATTCTCCCTCTACCCTACAGGCATATAATGGCCACTGTGATGCACTGCGTGTACTCTGTGAGACTTTAGTGAGTCTGGACGTGCGTGACATGCAGGGCCGCACTGCTCTCCATCTGGCGGCCCAGAGAGGATTCGCTCGCTGTGTGGAGGTGCTGCTTCAGCATGGAGCTACCTGCCTTCTGAAGGAGTTCAGACACAAGTGGACTCCTCTCCACAGTGCAGGTGCAGTACGGGATTCTTGTTGGTGGAATGGCTTGTGTCACTACTGTCCTGCTCCATTGTGTGTTTGTATCACATTATTTCCACATGGAAAATGTTTGTTTGTTCTATTAATCCATGACCTTCGACCTCATCTCATTATGTCCAGCTGCTGAGGGCCAAATGGACTGTCTACTTATACTGGTCAACAGAGAGGAAAGTGCTGATGTCATCGATAGTGCAGATACACAAGGACAGTGAGTGATTTAGGTTTCCATATCTAATTTAATTGTCAGCTGTTAAATGTCACCAGTAAAACCAGTCCTCATCAACTATTCCTATATTATCTCTATATACTATCTATATATACAATTATTACAAACATAATATTTGTTATCTTTTAATAACCCTTTAACAACACAGAGTATCTAACATATTGGGCAATAAATTCCCAAGAAATTACTGTGAAAATCCCATAGATTTCAATCTTTAGCTTTAGGGCAAAACTATTTTCATTCTTCATTCATTATTATTTTTTCCCTAGTGATCACAGTTTTCACCAGTTCAACATAATCAAATTAAGCCCAACGGTCTGAGTGGTTGCCTCTGCTGGTTTTGTGGAGAAAAGCTAAGCATTGTACTGTTGATGTGCAGGACGGCTCTAATGCTGGCAGCTCTGGGCAGCCACACCGATTGTGTCCACATCCTGTTGGAAAAAGGAGCTGCTGCTGATGCGCCAGACAAGAAAGGCCGCACTGCGTTGCACAGAGCTGTGAGTTTATTTCATGTGCTTAGCAGCTTTAATTCAATGGAGAATGATTGTGATCTCATCAACTTTGACAGACCAAATATTTATCCTCCACACATTCTATCCACACTTCCTTCACTGCAGGCTGTTTTGGGCAGCGAGGGTAGTGTATCGGCCCTGTTAGAGCACAGGGCCTCTGCTCTGTGCAGGGATTCTCAGGGAAGAACCCCGCTCCATCTGGCAGCGTCCGGCGGACACTCAGGCCTCCTGTGCAGCCTGCTCAGGGCCGCCATGCAATCCGACACCCTGGACTCCATGCTGGACTACAGTGGGTACACACCCACCCACTGGGCTGCCTACCATGGTGAGACAAAATCACTTTAAAGTGGTAATCCGTAAATTTATAAATAAGAGTTAATGTTAGATTGTTAGATAATGTTTGGTAGATACTGTAGATTTAGGTTTGAGTCTTTCACACCAATTATTTGCTTGTGATTTGAGTGTAACTATTCATGTGTTCTGTCTTTCAGGTCACAAGGGTTGTCTGCGCATTTTACTTGAAAATAAACCATTAAGTATCCATGAGGGAAACTCCTTCACCCCATTGCACTGTGCTCTGTAGGTACCTTGATAAATCCATTTGCTCATCACCATTCGCTTTGGTGAATTCTCAAATTAAATTCCCCCAGTAGTACATATATTTATTGTGCCTTTTGTTTTTCCTTGTTTTGTTCTCATGAACAGAATCAATAGCAACTGTGATGCTGCTAAACTTCTGCTAGAAACTGGCGGGACTCAAATAGTTAACAAGAGAGACACCAAAGGAAGGTATGTGCTGATCTTTGTTGTGCTTTACTATAATAAAAGATCTTAGGAACTTATTGGGAAATATGACCACTTAGGACTGACTGTCTTATTACAATGGGCATAGAATACTTCTGAAGGCTGGATTATGCTTCTCTGCCTGCACGTAAGCGAGCGTGCGCGTTGTCGTTCGGAGACATTCACGTGGCTGTTTGCTGTTATACTTGTGTAGATTTTTTATATAATGTTACGTGTCCACTTTAGTAAACCACAATGTACAGAAAACATAAAATCCAGTTTTTCTAATGTTATATTGTTCTAGACTAATATTTAATATTTTAAACTTTATTTGACCCTAAAAATACAGATATACAAATAAAAATCAGCTTTTGAACCTCATATCAAAAGTTCAAAGTGTTTTATTTGTCAAATGTACAGTACAACATAAGGTCATTCTGGACAATGAAATTCTTGTGGCAAGGCAAGCAACAACTACGTAGTAGACACAGATAAGACTTTCGCCTATTTCGACTTTCGACTATCGCCCTTCTATCTGCTAAGATTTTTTTTCCATTTCGTGCGCAGGACCGTGCAATGCGTTTGAGATTTGGGAGGTGTGCACGTCGCCTCCTCTGCCAGCCTCTGCAACCTACGGTTACCCATAACCCCCTTTGCTGCGTAGCTCCGCAGAGACGTTTACGTGTATCTTCGCAAAAGCATAAACCGGGCTTCAGTCATGTGTCAAATCTTTGGGCCAGTCATACGATGCTGCTCCTTCTGTTAAGTTTTCTCACTTCGTGTAACCTTTTGATGAAACAGAAACCTACAAAAACAACATTCCTAACCAGGTACCAAGTTGGCAGGAAGTATCCTTGCTGTCATTTATCACTTACTGGAAGTATGGAATGTCTTTCTGCCAATATCCTCATGCTAGGGTATAATCATCACAAGATCTTTATTGTGATCAGTAAAGTACAGTCACTGCAAATAGATCTGGCTGCTTTGGGTGTTGCAATAATGTACATCTTATTTGCAATGTTAAGCTGGTACAGCTAGCTTGAGAACTATATTTTCCTTACAAAGCAGTTTCCTTGCTCTGGAGGTGTGATGTACTTACTGGCAGACATCTTTTAACTTTTGATCATCATCATCTTCTGATTGCATTCACTGTAATGCAATTACTATTAAGAGCCTTTTGTTCCCAAACCTTGTATACAAACATTTTACACTTCAATTGTTCATTTTAAAACTCGACTTGTTATTTTCACTGTTCATTTCACAAAATTGGTTTGCAAGTAAGTTGAAAGAAATGTTAAGCATTTTCATCTGAAGGAGCATCTGTTCTGTTTATGTTTGGTGGCTGTGCTGTGCCTGTAGGACCCCGCTGCATGCAGCTGCTTATTGTGAAAAGGTTGATGGACTTCAGCTGGTCCTGGCTCAGGGGCCAGAGGTCAATGCTGTGGATGACTCTGGAAGATCTCCCCTGATGGTCGCTGCTAGCACTGGGCAAACCACAGCAGTTGGTAGGAAATCACAATACCATGGCTCTGAATACAAGCAACATATATAAACAACATAAATCTTTTTTTATTTTTTATTTTTTTTTAGACAACAGTTTTTAGGCCACCAGGCCCTTTTGTGCTCATAAAAGTATCTAGAAACCTTACTGTAGCTATGAGAGATTTCTCCTTTTCTGTATTTCAGAAATGTTGCTACACCAGGCTAAGCCAGACCTGACCCTCTTGGATACCAACCGTAACACCGCCCTTCACCTAGCTTGCAGCAAGGTCCCTCCCGCACACAATAACACCTTGTTTATGTGCACTGTACTTGTACACGTCCTCAGATGTAGAGCCACTGGGTGTTACCTGACACTCCTTCCCCTGTGGCTCAGCTGGGGTTCTACAGCCTCTGCTCATTTCTGAACTGTAGATTTAGTTGATGAATTACCCCCGTTGCATCACACCAACTAGCAAAACATGTGTGCCACAGGTGTCACAAACACGGCATGCAGGTGTCACACTGAAAAAAGATGCATTTCTGCTCATCCTTTTGATCATATTATTCAAGCGATTAACAACCTTGTAATGCGTTTGGCTGCTGTACTCCCAACATGCCCTTCACCTACTCTTCACCCAGGCAGCATAACTAGGGCTGTCTGATAATGTGATATTTTCATAATTCTGTATAAGAAACAGCCATTCAATGTATTTCTGTTGCATGTGCTACTATATTTGCTCCTATATGTGTACTATCGTCATTAAGAAGTAATCATATCATGACAGAAGTTTCAAGTCCTTAATAATGGTGATCAGATGATATGGCCCTAAATTATATGTGGTCTGAAATATTGGAGGGAGTTTGACGATGCCTCTTTGTTACTGAGAAACAACAACTTTTTAACCACTAAGTCTAGAAAGTGTGTCAGCTATGTATTCACCTCCATATTCAACCTCTCCCTGAACCAGTCTACAGTCCCCACCTGCTTCAAACAGACAACCATTGTAACCGTACCAAAGAAACACCCCATCACCTGCCTGAATGACTATCGCCCTGTAGCACTGACCTCTACTATCATGAAGTGCTTCGAGCAGCTAGTCAGAACCCACATCTGCTCCTCCCTTCCTGACACCTTGGATCCCCTTCAATTCCCATATCGCCCCAATAGATTTACATATAACGCCATCGCCCTGGCAGTGCACACCGCCCTCTCTCACCTGGACAAGGGGAACACATACGTGAGGATGCTGTTCATAGACTACAGCTCAGCATTCAACACAATTGTGCCCGCTAAGCTCGTTCTCAAGATCAGGATCCTGGGTCTTAACACCTTCCTCTGTAACTGAATCCTGGACTTCCTGACGGGCAGACCCCAGGTGGTGAGAAGGGAAAACTTCTCTTCCTCTGCACTGACACACAGCACCGGAGGCCCCCAGGGCTGCGTACTCAGTCCCCTCCTGTATGCTCTGTTCACACATGACTGTGTGGCCACGCGCAGCACCAACACCATCCTCAAGTTTGCGGACGACACCACCATCCTGGGTCTCATCTCCAACAATGATGAGTCCGCCGAGAGAGAGGAGGTCAGCGTCCTGGCAACATGGTGCCAGGACAACAACCTCTCTCTCAACGTCTGCAAGACTAAGGAGATGATTGTGGACTTCAGGAAGCGACAGCGGGGGGGGTCACACCCCCATCCACATCGACGGAGCTGAAGTGGAGAGAGTCTCCTGCTTCAAGTTCCTCGGTGTGTTCATCAATGATGACCTCTCCTGGTCCAGGCAATCGGACGCGGCAATAAAAACTGCCCAACAGCGCCTATACTTTCTGAGGAGACTCAACAAGTTTGGCATGTCTGTCAGGACTCTCACCAACTTCTACAGATGCACCATTGAGAGCATTCTCACCGGCTGCATTACCGCCTGGTACAGCAGCTGTTCCGCTGCCGATCGCAATGCGCTCCAGAGGGTGGTGAAGACAGCGGAGCACATCATTGGCTGCCACCTCCCCTCCGTGCAAGGCATCTTCCACACACGATGCCTCCGGAAAGCATGGAAAATCATAAAGGACTTACAGCTATGGACTGTTCATGCTGCTGCTGTCTGGTAAATATTATTGGAGCATCCAGGCACGGACTACCAGACTCATTAACAGTTTTTACCCACAGGCCATCAGGCTTCTCAACCTGCAACATCTCTAGTCTCCCATATGAATTAAATGTACATCAACACAACTAAATGTACATATCCACCGGCACTCCTTAACTTTATATTTATATTTATATTATAACGTGCAATAGTCTTATCTCAGTCTTAGCTCTTTTTTACTGTCAACATTCCCATCACATTTCCTCTTGACTACATTCCCATCCCATAATCCCATCCCCATAATGTTCCAGTTTTAGTTTTAGGTTATTTTTAATCTTATTGTTATGTGCATATATGTTACCCTTGCCCTTAATTGCTATCTCTTGTCCTTATTTGTGACTCTACTCTTATTTTTTTATTTATTTTATTTGTACTTTTTTTAACTTTTTTTATTTCAACTGTACTTTTTTACTTAAAATTCTTTATTTTATCTTTTTGTACCTACTGCGTAGTTGTTGCTTGCCTTGCCCCAAGAATTTCATTGTTCAGAATGACCTTGTGTTGTACTGTACATTTGACTAATAAAACACTTTGACTTGGACTTTGATTATCTGTCATCATTTTCTGGTGACGGTGGAGAGAAAAATCCTCCGTATTTTATTTGAGTGATCGCAATTATTATAATTAATTAATTAATTAATTAATTAATTAATTAATTAATTTGTTTGTTTGTTTGTTTATTTTTCATGACTTTCTTGTGTTTTATTCTGCAGGGCCATGAAATGTGTGCCTTATTGATCCTTGGAGAGATCAGCGATCCTTCACTCATAAACGCAACAAATGACGCCCTCCAAATGTGAGTTATCATCGGAAAGTTTCATTAAAATATTAGCCACTATATCTGGTACAACGGTAAATGAATGTTCACAATTTATAGGGGTGTCTGTCAACTTTGTTTTTATTGTTAATGTTTCTTGTCCCTCTGCTCCTGCAGGCCCCTACATATAGCAGCAAGCAACGGTTTAGCTACTGTAGTGCAGGTTTTGCTCAGCAGAGGTGCCGCTGTGATGGCTGTTGATGAGGAAGGCAAGTCCAAACTCTTATTCAACTCTTAAAAGTAGATGAATTGTATAAAGTTCTTAAATTTCTGAAAAAATCTGCCTTTCCGATTGTGTATGTCTTGCAGTATAAACTGCTGTCTCAGAATAAAATAAAGAATAAAATAAAATAAAAGGAGATGAACATTATGTTTGTGCTCAAAGGACATGTTTTGTTTTTTTGTTTTTTTCATCAAACACTGATGGAGACAACCACTTGGCGAGCTTACGGTGCAAGGGTTTGACTTGTTTGGTCTCTCTCTCTCTTTCTTTCTGCAGGGCGTACACCAGCCTTGGCCTGTGCCCCAAACAAGAAAGTGGCCGACTGCCTGGCGCTCATTCTCTCCATGATGAAGCCGTTCCCTCCCAAAGAGGCCAACGGCGGTGTGACCTCAAACTTCAATCCCAGCCTCAAACACTGTGGAATTTCTATGGTCTGTGGATCTTTGGACAAATGCAATCGACACAATGCCTACGCCGAGAAGCGTTGCAGCACAAATGGTCTGCAGGAGTGCCTCACAGAGTAACACCAGCCAGGAGCCCTCGTTTTGGGCCCATTTGTCTTAAACTTGGATTCCCAAATTGGATCTCTCAGACAGACAACCTGCTTCTTATAACATATGCAGATATGTTAATCTCTAAATCTTATTTGCCACTATCAACAAGTGAATCTACAAATACACATACATTTTTTGCCCTGTACAGAGTGCAAAATATATAATTTTATTAAAATACATATAACTAATACTATCAATTATCATTATCCTGATAAGTCACCTTTCAGTTTTGCTATTGGCATATTACACTAATTAAATCATAATTCTTATAGTTCTAGTACTTTTTTTAACTTGCTCTGTGCAAATTCTAATTTACAAATCCAAGATCAGTCAATAGTGAGAGTTGACTTAATGGTGGTGACCTGACTCTGCACTATGTGCGATGTTAACCTCTCTATATAGCTTTTATGTAGGCAAGGGGAAAAGAAAGGATGAAGTAATCAACACTCAATGAGAGTAGCAATCGGGGGCGGTTCTAGGCATGGGCACGGGGGGCGCAATGCCCCACCAAATGCTCTGACTGCCCCCCCAAGGGTGGATTAAAAGGCGCTCCAAGTTTGTATCGGGTCGAGAGATGGCAGGAAGTGATCACGGGAACTCGGAAAACTGTAATCCGTCTCTGTAATCCCCCCAAAACAAAGTTGTCTAGAACCGGGCCTGGACTGTTATCTAATCACATATTGATGTGAGTGCAATATATTTTATTATTCAAAACCTATTTTTCCCCAAGATTCAACTATCTAAAACATGATTATTTTTTCACTGTAAAGATATGGATAAACCCAGAGTAAATGTTTACACAATTGTTTAATTTTAATGCACTGGGCAAACTGTTCTGATAGCCAGATATGTAAATGTTACATCGACTTCATTTTACCATATTACAAACATCCTAATCTCATCGTGTGTGTGTGTGTGTGTGTGTGTGTGTGTGTGTGTGTGTGTGTGTGTGTGTGTGTGTGTTATGATCATGCAAGTAACAGTAAATATAAAATCTAGGAGAAAACGAGCATCCAATATCTACCTACATGTTGAGCTTTAGACAAAACTGCTCCCAAACCCACAGCTGTTTAGTACCTGATGGGTTACTCAGACGACATCTTGAGTTTTCCTGTAAATGCAAACAAACCAGGTCTAGTAAATCCATGTAAGGTTTAGGGACTTGAATCAATGTAATTCCGTTGATGAATGAGGGCATTCAAGTTACGTAGCTCAAGTCGGGTATTAATTAATCACTACTTCTGTACAACTGTGTCTAAACTTTGCACATTTCAGTTCTGATTGCACAGTTAACCACGACTAACTGTACAGCTCTACAACGATTTGAAAGGAAACGTGCGCTGTGATTGTATCTGCTGTATAACAAGGTATTCATAGTCTCAAAAATTTGTAATTTTGCTTTTTTTTTTTGTTACGTTACAGGATTGAAGCACATGATTTCACCTCTTATTGCACCACCCCAATATTGCACCACCAACTATAAAAATGTATTTATAGTGATTATTATGGTATCACTTATGTGCTGCTTTCAATTAAACCGTACAAAGTCTGGTGTGCTGTAGTTTGAAGTCTCCGATCGCTGCTTGCTCAACATCCTGTTCACGATCACTGATTAATAATAATTATTATTTATTTGCAGCCTAGGTCGGTTGTAGATTTTTGCAAAAATATTTGTGGTTTCATTCATTTGTTTACACGGTTTACTTTTCATTGTGTTCCATTTAATTATATTACATTATGTTGGGTCTTGGGAAGGTGTGACCCTGAGGTCTATCGACAGAGAAATGAGCAAGGTGCATCATGAAGCATCTGATCAACCAGTGGGAGGGCAAAGGTTGATCGTGTAGTCAGTGCCTTCAATAAACAGGTTAATAAATAGAGCATGAACGTGTTTGTGTTTATATATTTTATATAGTATATATTCTTACAATTAGATGTAAGAATATATAGAATGTAAAAACAATGTTTTTATTAGATGGAGAAATAAATAATTGATTAAATTATACACGTAATACATATTAATAAAACATTTATTATTTTTAATAAATTATTTATTAAACAA